>VXAA01004465.1:414019-440867 GCA_013399115.1 Anseranas semipalmata
GGGGGGGAGGGGAGGATTTAACCATAGAACTTTGATTGAGACTTGTACTTTCATAAGATGTGTATTTGCAAGATTTAAGATATGGATAAAAACCCACCTGAAATATAAATTTCAGTGTGGATTTGTTTGAAGAGTTTATGAACATTGTAGAAGCAGCTGAGCTGAGTATAGGATTCACTTTAAAACAATAGTTTAGATACCTACAAAAGGTTTCATAAATTCTCATATATTATTTGTTTGTCTCAAACTCTTTCTTGTTGGAGACAGAGAGGTCTACAGGTGAGGTACCTTCTTGTCATGATTGTCAGTTGACACCATGATGCCAGGCTCTGTTTCTGTTGCAGGTAACACATGTGTGACTGAGTGTGGAGATGGCTTCTTCACTGACGACATGTCTAGAGAATGTGAACCTTGCCATAGGAGCTGCACAACATGTGTTGGGTATAGCTACAAGAACTGCACTGGGTGCAAAAAAGATTTCCAGCTGTCTCATGGACAGTGTCTGAATCCAAGAAATTATCCACCCAGTGGGAAATTCTGGGATGGTAAGTTCCAACAGACCCCTTTATCTTTTCAGTTTCTCTGAAGATTACTAAGACTTTTAGAAAGAGGACATCAAGATCATGCAGTCTGAGTGAAACTACACTTTTGTCTAACTCATTGTCACTTTAAAATGTAGTGACTAAAAATATTGCTTTCATCACAGACTGAAATTCATCTCCTTGCAAAAAGCATAGCATTTTATCATAACTTAGGCGCTCTTTACCTAAAATACTGGGACTTATTTTATCTTAATAAATAAAAGCTTAAAAGATATAAGATTAAAAAAAAAAGATAAGAATTATAAAATATAGGTTAAGGAACTGGGAGTTCATATCTAGGGTACTGGGAGCTTTGTAGGCTATTAGTTAGACCAGCTTTTTGGCCTACACATTCCCTACACATTAGTGAATGTAAGTTGGAGGAAACTACAAAGAATCAAATGTGTGTGTGGTGTGTATTTAAGAGCAAAGTGTCTTCTTTTCCATTCTGCTTCCACATAGACATGCACCACTGTCTGAGGGATCGAACACAGGATACATTCTACAAGCTACATTCTGAGTTCTTGTCTTACCTTGGCCTTTTCCACACCTTCGCAAAATTATCAGTTCTTTCTTGGTTATCTTATCTATAGCATGGGAAAACAATTCTTTTCTACTCCAAAAGAATAAGGGACTTGGAACGAAAATGTTTTTGAAAGTAAAAGCTGTTGAAGAGAATGGTTTGTATTATTTTTTTAAATTATTTTCCATTAATAAAGCATCTGTAAATGCATGCCACTACAGCCATGCTTTAACATTTCTTGTTAAGAAAAGTCCATTGTGCAGTACTTGTCATTCCTATTATGTAAGTTATATAAAGTACAATTGAATGGGTTATGTTACTAAATGAGGCAGTGCTAATGGTGAATTTATCACCCAGCACACAAATTAAAACTCATTTGTTATGAATATTCATTCTTTTTCAAGTGAAATCTTGTGCAGCACATTGAATCTCAACAGTTAGGCTTGCAAGTGGCACTTTAAAATGGTAGGTAGACCATACCCTCCAACGCAGAGTAAAATTTCCACCAGAGTTTCAATATCTGTTTGTCTGATCATAGTAAACAAAACCAAAAGTCACTAATATAATCCTTTCACTCTTTTTACAGTCGGAAGGCATCAGCAGGAATAATAGGTTCATTTTGGGGCACAGTGTTTAAAGGAAGAAGTGGGTCGGTTAGACAGGAAACAGTGAGGAATACCAGAAGTCTACTGAAATATATATATATATATTTACAATTAAAAAGTGAGACAAATGAGGGGTTTGGGACTAAATGAGAAGGCTAAGAAGAACACAATCACAAAGAAGAGTGGAACAGATCAGGTGTCTGTGTGTACAGTAAACAGGACTTAAAATGCAGAAAAAGAGGTTAGATTTGGCCTTGGAAAAAAGGGACTTCCAAATGGAATAATGGAGTAATAGTAGACTATTGAGGAGCTTTAGAACTTCCATCACTAAGAAACACACAAAAAACATCCGATAGTGGTGGTTGTTGTGGGGAGTGAGAGACTAGCTTACTTATGGTCCCTTCCAGATTTATTCTTCTCTCAAATACATTTTTTCTTCTGATTCCTATGCCTTTATTTGACTCAAACACTTCAAAGAATGACTATCCTTAGATCTCTATGACCTTGCATTAAAAATTAATATATATTAAAAAAAAAAAATCAGAAAAAATATTGACCACTTCTAGTTATTGCCTATCTATGGAGACATGATGCATCAAAAAGAACATTTCTTCACATTAGAGAAAGATCAGAGTGACCTAGAAAGGAGAGATATTAATACAAAGTTGGTCTCCTCCATGCATTTCATTGTGTTTCATCCAGATGTGTATTTTCCCAATTTGAGACTCTCTGAATCAGTGCCATGGAAAGAACATATCTGTAGTTTGGTCTATCTATTGGATGTCTATTTCTAACACTGTCAAATGAGGTGATTCATTGTTAGCTGTTTTCTTTTGAGCAGGCAGCTGATGCAGGTCTCTACATGTCAGCATTGCTGTACTGTGGAGACTGTTTCTGTCTACCTTGCCTCCTATTTCATTTTCCCTCCATTAGTTAAAACATAGCTTACTTAGGGACGTTTGAAACCTCAAGATACATCTGTCTCTGAGCTGTACTGGCATTAATGAGCATTAATGACTGATCCAAAGTCACACGTTTCGTGCTGTAGTTGGTAGCAGGAGCCCAAGAAACCTGGCTGGAGGCTCTTCACCTTCTCTTAGGTAGACTTGCTGGGATTCCTCCAGTGTGGCAGCAGCTGTGGCATATAACTGCTGAGAAAGTGACATTGAACTTGGTGATATCTTGAGCCTTTTCTCAGCAGGGCAAGTTTCCAAATAGTAGTACCCTTCAAGTCAAAATATCAATGATGTTGTCACTGTCTTACTGAAGCTACACCCTGAATAACTATGTTTATCAACAGTTTATGAAGTTTCTTGATCATATACGGTATGATCATTTGTATCTCAAAAAAATAATTTTCTTTCGCTAGTTAACAATAAAATCTAAATGGTTGACAATTTTGGCTAGAATATCGCACTTTTGCTCTTTTTTTTTTTTTTTGCTGGTGCATTCAAGAGGCAGATATTGGCTGAGTCCAGATTTCCAGCTGTGTTTTCTATATCTGAAATTGCACGCTCAAGATCCTTCACAAAAATGAAGGAATCAGGCAGAACTGAAATATATTTATTTAACTCTAGCAGTACCTCACACCAATAAGGTGATTCCTAGTTAGAGACTTCAGCAAGTTTCACACCCAGCTGAGCGTTCAAAATACCTGGACAATTTTAAAACAAAAAACAAACAAACAAACAAAACAAAACAAAACAAAACAAAAAAACAGAGTTTCAGTATCTGTTACACTGACTTCCTTTATTGTCAAAAGTTTTCTGAAAACCAATATAATGTAGCTGAGGCAGCCACTGTCTTTTATTGCTGTGTTTAATGATGTTCTATAGCATATGCAATACAAGAATGAGCAAAATGAAAACGTACCTGTGTTCCTCAACACTGACAGTCTGTGAGGATTCTGGTTGGCATAACTATACAGAAAAAACTCCTGGGGCAACAGTCCCTCTCCAGATCTTCTCAAACATTTCCATGGGGCCTCCACTTTTGCATTATATATTTCAAATGGGGATTATGGGAACTAAGAAAATACTTCTTTTTCTTCTTTCACACATGGGTGCAAAGTCATGGCAACTTCCCAAGTTTTTCACTGCTGCCTCTGGACATATCTCTAAATATTTTACCCCAGTTTACCTTTTTACTCTTTAGCCTTTTTTACAGCTACTTTGATTGTCTTCAGGGTGATTTCTTCTTTGTAAAATATTGGGATCTTCCATCTCATCTGTTGTCAAATTCACTTTCAAAGGGAAGCCTGTCATGCAGCATGGGCATGCTCCATGAAGCTTGTGTGTTCTTCAGGGGATATTAAAATACTTCTATGTTTGTTCACTGGTCCAGTGTGGGCAAGACTGTGGCTATGGTTTGGCTTTCGGCTCTCATCCTCTCTGCTTGTTTATTAATATATGTGTTTTCCACAGGTTGCTCAGTGTCCTTGACACATTTACATCAGTGCAGCAGCACCATGGCAGGGCTGCCTCTGAGCTTCAGTGGCCTGATGAGCTGTTCTAATTAAATAGTACAGGCCAGACGATTATTAGTCCTCACACTTTGGGGGATTGAGCTGGGTGTGGGGGGACAAGCATGAAATAAACAACCTCACCCCTGTCATGGGAATGAGGATGAAATCGCACCAAACTCATCCTTAGCATATACCCTGCTCCAGACAACACAAGAAGACAACACAGCTAGGAAGATAGCCAAAATTTCTAAATCCAGTAGTTTATGTCAGCATTTACCATGTTAGTCTTCTATTTACTCTTTTTCTTCAGAAATGTTACAACAGAAAGCTGAGGTATTAGACCTAGAACTGTGTTTACAAATAATGAAGCCATTTTCCCTTGGCTCTTCCAGCCACATGGATTCAGTGGGCTCCATTGTGGTTTTAGTGACTGTGTTGACATACCATATGGGACAAAGTGAGTTTTGGGAAACAAAGACTATAGTTTTGTTTGGTTCTTATGTGAATATAAATTAAAGGGCAGCAGATCAGAGCTTGCCATCGTGAAACCAACACAGAGTCTGAGTTTCTTTATAATTTGAGAGACTGGTCAGTCTTTGTGAATATGAAATACTCTTCCCCCCCCNTTTCTAAATTGATATTTACTTTGCGGGTATACTCTGCTGGGCAAACAGTTCAGTTCATATCGGGAATCATTAATAACTCATATCTAGGTCTGAAATAATGAAACAGACCTTGTCTGGTATCCAGGCTTTTAAAAAGACAAGGCAAGCCAAGAAAGAAGGAAAAAAATGGATGTCGAGCTCTGTGTTTGTAGCATAAAACATCTGTATTTTATCTCATGTACCAGATGATGAAATGACTTTGGAAGCCAGGAGACACACTAGTGTAAGCTTGATTCACCAAGTGAACACACACACCCTTTCAACTGGATTAGATGTTTTGCAAATTATGGTCAGGTCTTCATTTTGCCTGTTCACTGTAAATACCGCGTCCTAAAAATTCATTCATTCCTCGGTTACATGGTTTAGTCTACCACATATTTCTGAAAAGTACAGAAGGAAAAGAATGGGTGTGGAATGAGGTCTGTTTCTGATGCAAACACAAAAAGGAACATGTATTTCTTTACATGCAGATAATATGTGCTGTAGTAAATTATGCAGCTAAATAGCAGCTGGTTCTGTTTACTATTACATACCACCCCCAATAATGACAGCAACCTCCCACAAGCAGCCATTGACCAACTGCATCCACCTTGCATATTTTGTTTTTCCTACATATAGAGTAAAACAGAAACGGTGAAAATGCCTTGTGATAGAAGAGTTCTGGTTGAAAGGAAACAGTAAATCGGGCTTTAAAAGGATTATTAAGGTTCTCTGACTTTAATACATCTATACAGATATACATATAAAGGTCTCAGAATAGGGAAAGAAGGAAAAAAATGGAATGGGGTGGGCAGAAGGCAGTAGAGAAATCAGAAACAGGAGAGAAGGGGTCATAGTCTTACAAATGAGAAAATGTTATGACATTTAGAGTATAGAATTAGAACTTCATGGGAAGAGTTAGAAAACCTTTTTAAGCATCATCCAAATGTGAAATTTCAGGTTGCTAGAGGCAAGCAAAAATGATTCAATATCCCATAGATTCTTAGGCATGCCGATTTCATATTCTAGCTATTTGTTTGTAAAGTAATGCTGTGGTTGTTACAAGATAACTAGATCGGGAATTAATGGTTATTGCAGCTTGTGATTTACTTCTCAGCACTCCTACAGTTTCCTTAAATTTACAGTTCACATAAGCCTTTGAAATGGGATAGGTCTAGTATTTTATTACATAAGTATATAGTTTTCATTATGTTTTATCGTGTCTATGTAATTGTAATTACCCCATGGAGATATGTAACCTGTTTTTTGTCTTTTTATTCCTGACTGTATCAGTTTTGCGAGGCCAGTGCCACGTGCAGAATAAAATTGAACAAACTAGGTAGCATCTCAGCTGGATCATATTCAAATCACATCCCACTACACAGTGTAAAAGCTAGAAGGTCACCTTCTGAAAGGAATATGCATGCATGTTTTCTTCTGCTTTCCTCACTGCAGCAATTGTGCCATGGTCCTACAGTGAAATACACTGCAAAAATACACTCACTGTAGAACTCAATGTCTTTTTAACTAGAAGCTAAGGGTACTGCAATTACAAATGTGCACAAGCAGAAACTTTGATAGCAACTTAGAAATACAAGTTTTTAGGTCCTCCATTTATTCAGAGAAGAGCATGAATACATAAGATCTAAAATGGAGAAAACAAACCAGGTTTTATCTGTCTGAACACTTACTGCTTGCACTACCTGTCATTAAGTCCATTGTCCATAAAGAGCGGGTAGAAAGAACAAGACGGACACTACAGACTATACCCTAGTGAGAACACTTATAATGCACGTGGCTTTCAACAAATTAAAGGATAGACCATAAGCTGTTTCAAATGCCATTGTATTTAAAACCATGACTCTTTAGATATGGCCATTTCAAACAAGAGAAAAGGAAAAGGAAAAGGAAAAGGAAAAGGAAAAGGAAAAGGAAAAGGAAAAGGAAAAGGAAAAGGAAAAGGAAAAGGAAAAGGAAAAAGAAAGAAAAAGAAAAAGAAAAAGAAAAAAGAAAAAGAAAAAGAAAAAGAAAAAGAAAAAGAAAAAGAAAAAGAAAAAAGCCTAAGAAAAAAAAACCTCAAGTGTTGCACAACACAACTGCTCACCACCAGCTGACCAATGCCCAGCCAGTCCCTGAGCAATGTCAGCTTTCATTGTTGAGTACAGAGACACATGGTGTGGGACATCCCTTTGGCCAGCCTGGGCCAGCTGTCCTGGTTCTGTCCCCTCCCAGCTCCTGGTGCACCCCCAGCCTCCTCGCTGGCAGGGCAGCACCAGGAGCTGAAACATCCTTGGCTCTGTGCGAGCACTGCTCTGCAACAACTACACATCGGTGTGTTGTCAACTTTGTTCTTATCCTGAATCCAAAACACAGCACCATAATAATGACTACAAAGAAAATTAACTCTATCCCAACCAAACCAGGACAAAAACAGAAAAAAAAAATATTTTTCAGTCCTTTCTCAGTCTTTCATTTTGATAACCCCTCGACTAGATGGAATGGGCAGAGCACTACGGTAGCTGCAGAGCTGCAGTAAACCTTACTTCAAGTAATGGCACGGTATGATTCAGTTTCTGAGTTTCCAGAAAGGCATAGGGGAGATTGAGCTGGATATATGTCAAAGTTGTTTCTCATTCTAACAAAGAAACAAGAATCAATGTGACATTGAATCAGATTCTGGACTGAATAGGGCTAAATAGAAGGTATTTTAGTTTGAAAAACCCAAGAAGGACTATAAACATAAGGATAAAACCAGCTCAGTATGTCTGAAAAGGTCATACATTTGGGCTTAAAAAAAAAAAAAAGAAAGAAAGAAAGAAAAAAAAAAGAAAAAGAAAAAAAAGAAAAAAAAACAGAGCAGAACTGTATAATAACAGAATACAATAGGTTTTTTTTCAGAGTCTACATCCCATTTTTAGAGTTTGGGTGGTTTGCAATTCTACATCACAGATGGACAGCTTCTACGTTTACAAGTTTCATTCACAACCATGAGAGCTACAGACTGAAAAAAAAAATTAAAGGAAAGCTTGTAGGTTTCCCGAGTACATAATGGTAGCTTTTGGGGACCAGGAAAGGGAGGACAAAATACAACAAAGCAGCTCAAGATGAGCCCTGAATTTTGTTTGTCCTTATCTGAGATTTGCTCATGTGTAGGGAACAGGGACAGGTCACAGCAGAGAGCTGAAGCCTCTGAGCTGGCAATTCTTTCTGTTAGCCACCAAACTTTCCTTGAAGGCAGGCAACTTTGTCATTAGTTATTTAATTAGTTCTCGTGTTGCATTAGGCAATCTCACTTGTCATACTGTGCAGAGTGGAGTTTTCACTGATGAGTGGAAGACTGTTTTAAGGCTAAAAAATGCCTGTTGAAGCTTTCATTTATCATCAGTCCAAAGGCCAAGGAAATATATTTTGCATGTCCAATTTTCTTGACAGCTTTGCAAAGCTGTTCTTGGTAAAGCTTGTTCTTGGAAGTAGTGTACCCAGGTTTCTGTAGTAAAATATTTTGCATCACATTTGGCTATTTTGGGAGCATTTACAATGCAAGAAAATTACATGTAATAACTTTACTTTATTCTGAACTTGTGGTATTGGTTTTGTTTTTTCAGTAAATTAAAACCTAATTACTGTCAGTAGGAGCCAGTAGAAGCTCTGTCACAGGAAAAACTAATTTTAACTGTCCAGAATTTTAAAAAAAAAAAAAAAAAGTAGACCAATGCATTTTAAGATTTTCATATTCTAGCAGTCGCCCAGCTGGGGCATTTAAGCACTTGCATTTGGCTGAAAACCTAAAGCCAGTCTCCCTAGCCAAACACCAGAAGCACAACTGCTTGTGTACGTTCCCCTCTGGTGGTGACTAGCACATACTGCAGAAAGCAACAACTGCTGCCAAAGGGGGAAAGATTAAATGGAAATAAAAGGTACTTCACTGAAAAAATACCTTTATTTTTAATTGTAAGGACTGATTTTTTTTTCAAGCAATGAGCTAGTTTAAACATTCTTCAGCAGTAGTTAACAAGTTGTCTGCTTAACTTTATCTTACTGCTATTTATTTTCTTTTTTACACCAACTCTCTTGCCAGGATCAAGGTCCTTTTCCCCTGGCAACACATACTTCAGTGATATTTCTGGCTTGCTTCTTTCCACACATAACTGGTACTAAATTACAGCACTTAAAACAGCCCAGTAGAGGTTTTCAAATAAATAAAATAAAACATAACCCAAAGTAAGGTAGCTGGCTGCAAAGCTGTTGAGGAGGGAAATGAGAATTTGTATTTACTGCATATTTATAGAAGGTCAATTACACTTTCAATAGGAAAATCCTGAAGGTTTATCAAAGCAACTGATAGAAGAACAGATGACATACAACTGCATGCAGATATCAGGAACAGAGGGTTAGCCACAGTTTTAGAGGCAAGGTGAAAGACATCAACTAAAAACTACATGACTGTAAAATATATCATCAATTAAACAATGTTGTGTTTCAGAGATTGCCAAAAGACTAATCTCTTAAAAGGTAAAATACTTAGGATTCACAGGCCAGTGGGAATACTCTCTCAAGAGCAGAAAAAGAGCAAACATCTGCATCCACAACAATAGGAGAATAGAAAACCTGAGTACTGCTCAATTCAGTAAACTTAAGACCAAACATCTAGCTTTCCCAGAATATTCCTTATATTCTTACAGATGACATCAAGAAGGACATTTGGTGATGATTTTTTCAATAATTAAGTAGGGAAAAAATATGAAGCTAGGGAATAGTCTCTCAAAAAATCTTGACAATAAATTTTTTCATCTCACAGAATGGTCAATCAGAAAGTTGCTTTGAGGACTATATAGATAAGCAAATTGAAAATGCTTGCATGCTAGTATGGTTAGGTACATCCAGAGGCTTGAGAGAGTCTCAGAATGCTCTCTGCACCCAGGGATATTTAAACAGTCTTGAATCTGCTGAAACAGCACTTTGTAACCTGAAATACAGAAAATCGGTCTTCAGCAGGGGAAAAAGCCATAGAGAATATATCAACAAGAAAAAGAAAAGATCTACACTCAGAAGAACTGCCACTGCAGAAAGCCTCAAAAGATATCCACATCCTCTGGTACAGTCAGATGTGAATGTGACATATTGTTGTGGACTGTCTCCTAGCCAGATTGAATGTGGACCTAACATCTTTCACTGAGATAGCTATGGCTCAGTTCATTTAGCAGTGCAGTTTTCAATAATAACAATTATTATTACTATTTCTATTACTATTCCTCCTTCTGTCTCTGTGCCATGTTATCATGCACATACCCATTTTTCTACTGAGTGACTCTCTGCTGAGTAAAATGCCCACCATTTCCCCTTTTGGGAAAGGGATCTATATATGACTCCAATTCTCCTATCTCTTCCTTTTAATCAAGGCATTTTCTTTCATGAATTTCATTCAAAATGTCAGCTTTTAAAAATATTTTTCCATGGCAGTCAGAACAAAAAAGTGTAGTGATGCACCGCTAATGGATACTGTCAACCAGTGCGTCAACTTACAGAAATCAAATGTATTTAATTGGCAGGATGAGATGGATGTGCAGAGGTGCTAAGCTAAGTCTGTACTCCACTTTCACTTTTTTCTTTATTTTTGGTTTCCAGCAAAATTAAAAGATTACTGTCTTCTGTCCACTGGCCCATTATTACTTTTTTTATCACATATTCATTATCCCACTGTTATGACTGCTTGGATCAAAATACAGAATCACACATTGAGACCTATCACATTCCATAGCAGACTTTCTGTGCATTTAGTACAATCCTTGAATCTCCTTGGCATTGAATAAAGCATATGCAAAGCAAAACCAAGGTCTCAGCTTCCCGCAGGCATAAAAATTCCATTTGACACACATCCAGAGTCTTTCTTTTGGAGGGAAATAGAGACAATAGCACTGGAGAGAATTGTTTTACCAATCATCTTTCCAAATACTGATTTTGCTCCCTTAGATACAAGGTAAGGGTGTTCAGCAGCCAGCTAGTAAAAAGTGTCCATGAAAGTCCCTTGCTACACCAAATTTACATACTTTTGTCCTCTTCCTGTTCATAATCTTTTAGGATTGCAGATCAGAGTCTGATTTTGAAGCACTAGTCTGAAACTAATAACATTAAGCTAAATTGTTGTCCTCATTTGCAGTGAGTAGTCCAGAACAGTGCTTTAATGAATCCCAGGATTCTATTCAGATTTCTATTTTCCTTTATTACAATTATTAATTTATCATTTAAGAGTGTGGAGTTGAACACAATCATCAATTTGTCCAACTTCAAGAATTCCAAAAATTCAGAGATATATTGTAAAAACAGCTTAGAAAAAGCCATAGGAAATGGCCCTCTCAAGGTGAGGGAAAATGCACAAAAACAAATGTAAGACTGTCAAAAACAGAATTTTTTTCTTTTCATTCCAGCTGAAAAACAACAATTACAACCTTGTGATCCTTCATGTAGGACCTGTGACAAATCTGCTGATGTGTGTACTTCATGTCCAGAAGGTAAGACTTCAGCTTCTTTGGTTTTGCAAGAGGCTAAAATATTTTGTATCCTACACACTTCCAGGGCATATTTTTATTAATGGTCACTAGAAAGTTCTTGGCATCTTAAAGCATAGGCAGGTAATCAGATAATCAGCAGCTGAAGTCAGGCATCAGCTAGGAATTAAGCACAGGCCTTTAGCAATAACAGTAAAAAAAAATTGTGAAGTGGATGTTTTACCTTGTCTTTCTTTTCAATCACAAGTTGTAGACATGGTACAGGAATTAATGAATACAGATTTATTCAGGAAGATAACCTTGACGATTCTTCCTAACCTTAAATTTCAGTGAATGTTGAGGAAATTACTTTGGGAAATAGATTAAAAAATGTTTTATTCATGTTTTTAGGCACCAAAAAGTCAAACTACCAGGAAGTTGAAAGTATTTTTTATAGCCACCTAAGGCAGGAATCTTTTGGATATATTTCTAACTGGTGCTTTTCCCCACCTGGGTTGCTCTTTTGTCAGGAAAATTTCTTATCCGTGATATGTGTGTCTCCCAGTGCCCTCAGCAAACTTTTGCCGATGTTGGAAGTGGAAAGTGCGAGATGTGCATGGACAGTTGTGAGGTGTGCTCCGACCTCTGGCATTGTCAGAAGTGTCAGGTTGAACAAGACCAGCCCTTCCTCCTTCACAAAGGCAGATGCTTACAGGAATGCCCTGAGTAAGTAGCTCCTGTTGCATGACTGCTCCGTATTTCCTCAGCGTGCTCCTTCTCTTCATAACACCATATCCATTATAAAACTTTCGAAGGAGAGTTTAATGTAACCTTAGCTACCAGAAACCACCACAATGTAAAAGTCTTTTTCAGCTAGCCTGAGTAAGCAGCATTTTCTATTGCTTAGAGAATAAGTGAAAACTCAAAAGTGAAACTAGATAGGAAATCCTATGACAAATGGTACAGGTTCTATTGACTTCAATAGGACCACAGAGCTTCAGGTGTTTTTTACGGTGACTGACAGTAAGTCTCTAGTCCTTCTCCTAACCTGTTCTTTTCTCAGAGTAGTACAGAGTAAAGGTGTGAACGCAGAAGGTGGATGTCTGAGAGTCCTCATATGGAAATATAGCGCTTAGTGAGGCATGCATCTCCTTGGCTTTCATCCTTTGCTTTTTCCTCTAACAAATGGAATTCAAAAAGATTCCCATTTAATTGCAATGGGTTGGATCAGGCATTTGACTGTATGTGGTTTTCCTGTTGTCTGTGCTTTCTTTGTCAGCATTCACCACACCTGTATATACACATAAAATCTGTGCTATGTAGTATGAAACTCTTGCTTGGTTAATCTTTCTTTTAAGAAAAACATCCAGCTTCTGCTTTTGTTATGGCCAGCACAAATTCTTTGGCTGTACTTTCCTGCCAACTTTGTCGCATAAGCCAACAAGGGACAGTGGAACAGATTCTGACCATCATACTTCAGGGTAAATGCAATGTAGCTACACTAAAGTCTATTGTAGTCCAGGAAAATATATATATATCAAAAACTATGTCAAAAAAAAAAAAAAAAAAAACCAAAGTAATGTTTTGGCGGCAATATGTTTGTTTTCAGTACTCATTCCCTACATTTATCCCACACAGGGTCAGTATAACACTATTAAACCTTTTCTTGTATCATCACTCNTAACAGCTTTCCAGACTTCATTCAGCAAGTCTATTAGAGTTAAACTCTGTTTTCAGCCTCTGATAAAGTTCTTCAGGCATAACTACTCTCCACTGGGGCAGAGGATTAAAGATTTCTTTTAGAGTTTGTTTGGAACTTTGGGCATACTGTAGGAGATGGAAAGGGTTGACTTGCTGCACTGATAATTTCTGACAGAGGATGCTGAAGGACTGAGCTAGCAGAGCACTCAAGACTGGAACAAGAGAACAAGGGACTGTGAGAAATAGTTGCAAAATTACGACAAAGGTCAGGAGTAAAAAGGAAGGAAGATAAGAATAGATGGCAGGAACAACACTTTTTATTTTTTCTGTAGCCTTTCTTCTAACACATCTCCTCAGCCTTTCTTTGGAAAAGTCAGCTCTGGAAAGGAAAGGGGACACACACACACACACACCACACCACAGGACTGTTAATGTACGTGTTCTACTTTCTAAGTCAACTTCTTCCTTAGTTTTCATCAATGTCTGTATACATATGCATTAACAATCATCTGAAAACACAGACTTGCATCTCCCTCTGTCTTCTAACATTTGGGTTTTGAGGGTGTAGGCAGACTGGATTGCATCCAGCTTCTCCTTTTATCCCTCCTCTCCTAAAACACAGGCCTACTTTCTTGTTTTCTTTATGACTAATAGTCCCAACCTGGGTTGTCTACAGCATCTCTCACACCACAGATGCCAGTAAAACATACTCCCTCTTCCCTATCTCTAGCTTGTTGTCACCAAACATTGGTGCTTCTTAAACATTGGGGTTTGTTTGTTTTGTTTTGTTTTGTTTTGTTTTTTGTTTTGTTTTTAATCCCAGCCTTCCATATTCTTCCCAGCCTTCATACTTGCAGGCTTCTCTTTTCTCTTTCTCCCCTCTAGGGCCACTGAGGTGACACTTCTCAGTCTTTCCCCGACATCACTGCTGAGGGTCAGCCATTCAAGACTAAAGACTGCATCTTTCTTTTCCCAGACATTACAGATTGTCCTATCTTGTGGAAGGGGCAAAACAAGAAAATGGCGGGAAAGGAAGTCCAACACCCCTTAGAGTAGGTACAAAAATAAGGGAAGGCCAGACTCCCTTCATGGTAGTAACATGCACATTTTCTGCTTGCAAGCATAGGGAATGTAATTGAGTAGAAGACAGGCAACAAATTGTGTGAGAAACCTGCTTGATCCAGAGAAAAGATTGTGCTGGGAAAGTCGCATAGTCTCACATATGCTCGTAATTAATACAACCTGGACTATTTGATAAATATGCTGACTAGCAGTTTGTTTTGTGTTTGTTTTGTGTTTGTTTTGTGTTTGTTTTCACTCAATAGGGGATACTTTAACGATTCTGGGACTTGCAAGGAATGCAGTGAATCCTGTAAGACATGCATGGGAAGTGCCACCAAATGTCAGTCCTGTAAAAGTCCCTTGCTTCTGGAGCAGTGGGAATGTAAACCTACCTGTTCAGAGAAATATTTTGCCTTTGATGGAATCTGTAAACACTGCCCTGAAATGTGTCAGGAGTGCATTCACGGTGAAACGTGCAAAGGTATTACAAAGAACTGCTTGTGACTTGGCTAAAATCTATCTAGATCTGTCTAGAAGCAGAGTGACAGAAACACAGACCTGAAAACAAAACAAAAAAATTCTGTAAGGAGAAAAAAAAAACACTCCTCTAAGACAGAGGCTAAGTAATCAATGCCTTATGATGAGACTTGGTCTAAACTGGGCATCTGTAAAGTGGTTTAACATCGCCCTGCCTATTCCTGTTGTCCTTCAGAGATTTATATTGGTTTGATGCTGATTTAGTGTATCCATGCCTAAATACTTGCATACACATACACACCACAGGAAAAAGAGAATGCTTCTTTTGCAGTTTGGTTGAACTTTGTATCCCTTTCCATTTTTGCAAATGACTACTCATGGTAGAGAACGAAACCTCTAGTAATGCATAAACGAAGTATCTAGTAATGCACGATTAGAAAAAGCTTTGATATGCTGGTGAATATGAATGCATACACAAACATTTCCAGGATAGCTAATACTGAGCAAACTATTCTGGAAACATAAACATGGAGGGAAAAGAAAGTTATAAACAACACTATTAAATCAAGTACTCATAATAAAATTAGCAGTTGAACCCCAGCTCTATCCAAAGCCAAATATTCAGGTCAAATATTCCAGACACATTCATATTTTAATAATAAACCAAACAAGAGTTCAGATATGGACATCCCTGATTTCACAGGAAGTTAATAATGCAGATATAGTATCACAGCAGAAGTCCACCTGTACACAGCAGCAGAATGGCTTGGTTAATATCGGCAAAGCTGAACAGCTGGCTTGGCTTCTCAGACCCTTGATGTAACACTGAAGATGCTTCATGAGGGTGGGGCTATGATATGCAAGTTGGAGGGGAAGGGTTAGAAGAGAAAACACTACCTTCCTAAGCTGTCCACTTATCTCCCATTATGACATGCACACCAGGATTTATGGATTCCTAGGATTTATTTTTTTTCTTTTTTTTTTTTCTAGGATTTCTCCACTCCATCACTTACTGAAGTCAGAATTAGCTTTTTCTTACCTGTTGTTTGTTGTTCTCCATAGAGTGCATGGATGAGTTCTTCCTGCACGAAGGGAAGTGTGTGGAGGACTGCCCTTCTTACTTCTATGCTGAAGACAAACATTGCTTTCCCTGCCATGGAGACTGTAAGGATTGTGATGGGCCGGACTCGGATGACTGTACTGAGTGTGCCAGCAGCTCCTTTGTCCTCTATGGAGGCATGTGTTTCGAAGACTGCCCCAAAGGGACTTACTATGAAAAAGAGACTGAAGATTGTCAAGGTTGGCAGATGTTATTTTCTCCAGAATGGTATTGAGATACAAGTAGACTGGCTAAAGACTACTCCAAAAGGACCTGCGAGTGCTGGCAATGGCTATCAGTGTCCTGGAAATGGAGGGGGTAGCAAAGGCAGGGGGAAAAAAAANAATGAGAAAAAATTAGAGAAAACACAGAGAGGGAGAAAGCAAAGCTAGATGTGTTTAATGTTACCAACAACCACTCTGATAAAGTGCTGAGTATTGCCAGAGACTGTATGTTGAAAACCACTGCTCAGCAAAAGCAGTGCCAGTGCAACAGGAAACCTAAGGGACTGGCCACGTTAAGTCTGAAAATGATAAATGGTTTGACTATGCAGGAGCAGAGGTCTATTTCCCTCAGCCTCTCACCCTGAGATGGAGGCTGCTCCTTGCAAAATTGAAGCTGAAATAATAATTTGAAATGCAAGACAAAATGGTGACATTTGTACTGTTTGTCCATTTCAGCATGCAATAGGACATGCCAGACTTGCTCTTCTTCCACTGCCTGCCTTACTTGCAGAAATGGCCTGATCCTGAGCCACAACGGGCACTGTGTGGCATCTGGGTACTGTTCTCACACCGAGTACTACGACGAGAAAACTCAGACCTGCAAGCTTTGTCATAAGAAATGTTTTCATTGCTCTGGACTAACTGAACACCAGTGTCTTAGCTGTGCAAATAACCATTATCTTCTCAGTAAGTGTCTTGCTCCTCCTTCTGAACTTTATTCTACATCAAAAGCATGAAATAAACAAGTTTCTGTCATGTTCACAAAAAATTTAGGACTGCTTCAGACAATCTAAATATTGCAAAGTTGACCTGACAAGTAGATGACTTGTGCAGTGATAACTACTTTCTGCAGGGCTACCTGGAAACTCTTTGAGAGACTGGGCAAAATTGCCATTCTGGGTCTGCCACTCACTGGGACTTCTAAATAGCAACAACAAAACCCATGGCTAAACAAAACATACTTTTTGTCATTCACTCTGTATTTACTGTCACTCTTGCTTTCTAAAAGAAACTTAAAAAGACCAGAGGGACAACGTTATCACTTTTATTTTCTTTCTTTCTTTTTGTTTTTTATTGTTGTTGTTGTTGGTGGTGGTGGTGGTTTTTTTGTTGTTTGTTTTTTGTTTTTTGTTTTTGGAAACACAAAGAGCTCACAGTTTCATGTTGGCTTGTTTAATCCCTGCAGAGATCTAATGACCAAAGAAATACTTAAGCAGAACTGTTAAAAAATTGTTCCTGGATCACTAGAACAGTCTCTAGTGGATGGCTGACATACAAAACTACTTTTCTTTTCTGAGTTTGGAACAAAAAAAATGTATTGTCTCAGGAACAAATTGGTAAAAAGTATGAAATACCAGAACTTAAACTTCACTTCTTTGCATGTTTTTTGAAAGGGAAGAAAAATTTTAGAAAATCACTGAGAGGAAAACTGATTAAAATGATCTTTCATGCAGGAAAAATCTAAAGAAAGTTTGAAATGAAACCGACTCCAAGCTGTTTGAGTTTAATCTGATGCAGATTTTGCATTCTTAAATTTCTGAGGTGTAGTATTAGACCTATTTTTATAGCAACACACTCAGCTGTTTTCTACCATTACATTGATAAAGCCCATGGAAATAGGTAAATAAACAAGGTGCAGTTAGGAAGTGTGTTCCTCTGCCCAGTTATAACCTGAGCAGCAAAACTATGAAAAGAAGGTAGATAATGAGTACAAGCTACTAGTGAGTAATCACAGCTCTCTTAGCTTGGTGCACATGCACTTATTTGAATCATTCCAAATCCCTTTTCTGCTAATGATGCTCTGATATCTCAGAGAAAAAATGGGATGTACCTGGTACTTTTGGCAGTACTGGAGGCATTTATTCCCATAACACAAAACAGCAGCCACACACAGGGGTAAAGACCAGTGAACAAATGTCACTAAATCTCAGACTTACCATCAGATTCTTCATATACACAGAATGCAATGAGGCTGACACTTAAGAGTGAAAACTAGGGAAAACAGTTATGCCAATAGCTAGTTTCTTCATTATTATTACTTCTTTTGAGTATTCTGAATGAAATCACAGCTGTTCATTATTATGATTATGCATTTATCTTGCCTAAAGATAAGCAATTTTCTGTCCTGAAGAGCCTGCTAATGTACATGAAGCACAGAAATGAGGATGAATGAACTGACAAGGCTTAGAAGAAACAAAAAATTGCTGCTATGTCCCGATATACCCTTTTCTTGCTCTGATATAAATGCTAACAGAACGTCCTGCTAGAGTTTGCTCTAGCAGAGCTATACGAGTTATTTTATAGCAGCAAATACTGAATACTGAACTGTTGTTCTGCATTGCTGTCTGTGCAGATACAACCTGCGTTGAAACATGCCCAGATGGGCATTATGCTGACAGCGGTGAGGGATGGTGTACCCCATGCCACAGCACCTGTGCCACCTGCAGTGGAAAACACAGCTCACAGTGCCTTTCCTGCAAACCGGGCTGGTACAGACAAGGAAAAGGATGCGTAAACCAGTGTCCATCAGGGTAAGGTCCAAGATCTTTTGGTAAGAGCTACATCACAGAGAGCACTTAGAGAAATTAGATCATTCTGCTCTATTCTATTTTAGAGTCACATAGAATTGAATTACATTTCTGGGTGAAATTTTCTTATGTTGTTCCAGTACAGAGCTGGTGGAAAACCTCCCCTCACAGTATAAAACTAGAAAGTTTGTTACTAAACTGGGACCAGCATGATGTGATGTGGCCATTCTTACACTCCAAGGATTCTCTTAGGTTATGTTTATGCAGAACAGTGTGAAGCAGAATAGATAAGCTAAGTTATCCCTTAGTCAGCTTGAGCACAGGAAGCAGTGTAAATTGCTTCAGGCACCCTTGCAGGCTCCACTTAACCTGAAGTCTGGATGGCATTAGTTTTGTTTTGCATTAAGTGAATGTTCATAATAGATCATAATAAAAACCACCATTAAAATATCTTTTAACTGAGGTCTCAAAATTCTAGGTAGCAACTTCATTAATATGAGTCCATTTAATTTCAAAATGTGAATTCAATTAGCTCTTGTGGCTATGTCACAAAAATTCAAACCTGGAGAGTGGACATATGATTCAAGTCCATTTCACTTTGCAGTAAGTACAATCATGCTGGCTGTTAAATTCAGTTATCATCCCATTAAATTGGAAGTCATTAATAACCATCTCAACACAGCCACAGTGTGTTTCTCTGACTGCACAACTTAGGTGAACCAATTGTTCTCTGTTGGTATCCTTTGCCTAAGCCTGTTTGTGGACTGAAAGGAAATATGAAATTGCTTAATTCCAATCTGACAGCAGGTCGTCAGGAGTAGTGAGGAACACAGTGCTTACCCAGCATCTCACAGGATATCTCTGGCAAAGTCAAAACAACAGTCTAGGTTTTCTGAGCCCTGTCCATTTATATACTTACATTGTATCTGAATTTACCTTCAATTTTAGAAAGACTTGCTTTATACTTTCTCAATTTTACAAAGTCTTGCTTCACAGCTGAATTCCAATGGACAAGGAAATTCATTCTATTTTCACTGAGAATGCAAGTGTTTACTGTGATGACAACAATATCACTTTTATATATTTATGTAATCACAGTAAATGCTCAGGATGAAGGATGTTCTGGTTTTTCTGTCATTGCTCGGCATTCTGCAAAGCCATGACTATCTGATCTGTTTCAGATATTTTGCACAAAACTCCACTGGATCGTGTGAACGATGCCACAAGGGCTGTAAGGAGTGTATGGGGCCTCAACCGACAGACTGCCTTTTCTGTGACACATATTTCTACCTGTTGCGCTCCAAGAACACATGCGTTAGCTCTTGTCCTGAATATTACTATGAAAACAAGGACAACAATGTCTGTGAAAGATGCCACCCATCCTGTCGAACTTGTGAAGGTAAAAGCATACATTCTGCTTCAACAACAACAACAAAAAAAAGATTCAAAACAACTGCCAAGGATTATCGAGGCACCTGCCATCTCTTTTCTTTTTCTCCCTCTGCTCCAAGATTTGGAAATACACCACAAAGAGGCGTGCTATGAATAGACCTACCAACACACCAAAGATCTCAGTAGCTGCAGCAGGCAGCAAAGCCGTCCCCAGGGGCTGCCAGCTTCTCCCAGACCTTGGGGTCACTCGCTTTGTTGGCTGCTCCATGCTGCCACCTTACCTTTAAAGTATTGATTGACCAACATCAAAGCTAGGATATGAATTCCCACCAAGCTCCCCACGGGGCTGCCTGCAGGCACAGAGTGCAAGCGTAAAAGCAGCCACATGAGGGGAGGGCTGGGATTGTGTTCCCCGTGAAGAGAAACAAGCTGACAACAGTAATTAAGTCAGCCAGGCCTCTCACAGAGATGCTTATCCACTTCAAAATAAAAGAGCTCTGTTGCATACACAGTTAGACCCTCCCTGTTTCTTGCATAAACACTGAATAATATCTCACTCTTTGAGCTAACCTAATATGCGTTACTCTGTGAAAGCCAAGGAATTTAAATCTAACCACAGACCTTTACAGATTGTAAAGGAAAGAGTAGAAAATCAACAGCTAACAACACTTAAAATAAGAATAAGGCCATAAAGCGTATCTTTGGGGTGAAAAAAAAGCAGTGTGATGTTTCCTGTTTTTAATACAGTTAAGTATTTTTCAGACTTTACTTTGAGAGACCATCTGTTTTGTTCTGTGACACACTTTCATATTCTGTTTCTTCTTTTCCCTAAATTATACTGCATTGAGTTCAGAACGGGGCAGCATTAATCCCATTGGACCCATTCAGTGTCCTACACTACATGAGTGGCATCAGATGACAGCTAACAGGTGCCACTCTGCAGTTCAGACTACACCATACTGCAACATATAAAAATTGTTTTGGATAGTGGATATATTGGATAGCACAGATGGCTAATTCTCACATAACAATATTTAAAATTGTGGAAATAACACCTAGAGTGAAACCACCTTCCAGAATTATGAAAGCATAACTGCAAAACAACATTATAACAAATAAGAGAAATATTTTGGCTTAGATTTGGGACAAAAATATTGTAATGTTAACTTATAGACTACTGCCAATCATTGATTTTTACTTTATTCAAGACAAATACTACAGAACATATTTTCTATTGTAATTACAGAGACACTAAGATAAAAAACAAGCCTGTCCTTCTAAACAACAAAACTGTAGGTGTTCTGAAATACACCTGCATTGCTGATATACAGGCAAAGAAGTGATGCAGTGTCTCTTGTTTCTCAAGACCAGGAAGGCAAATCCTTCATTGCTCAGAAAAAAACACATAGTAAATTCACTGGGTCATGGAAGGTTGCTAACTTCACCCATTTAACTTCTGCTGACATGAACTACTAGCATTTACATTTTCTTCCTTTCAGACAGAGGCAGAAAACATCTAGTTGCAGGGAACTGGACAGATGCATTTTAACATCTGCATCCTAACATATGAAAAACCATTCACTTCAATGCTTCACAGAAACACTACTGGCAGCATCTGCTTTCAAAAGGACTCGCAAAAGACACATGTATAAAGTGCATGTAATGATCTCTTTGCACCTGGTGAAGAACTTTTTTCCTACACAACTAAAGAGTTTATTTTGTTATTTAAACATAAATATATTTTGATTCATTGTGGTTTCAAAAAGGGATAGCTAATAGGTCTAATACCTATTGGTTTTTCAAAGGAGAGCATTTGGCCAATGTTTCCTGCAATTTTACTTTAGTGCACTGATTTAACTGATCCTCCTGAGCATCTGAGCTTCCTTCTACAACTGATTCCCTAGTCATCTTTTCGTGAATATCCAAACACATAAGAAATACACTTTGTGGGCACATAAAACCTCAAGCACTAGATCTAAGCTCTTTAATAACATTTTAATACCAGCTTCTTCAAACTGGACTCCCTACTGCAGATTCTTGAAGATGGCAAGTATCCCTTTTCTTTGGTGGTGGTGGTCAGTATATTTTTGAAATGGAGTTAGATGACATTTTTTCCTGTTCTAATGCTGCTCATTTATTGCCTTTCTAGGGAAGGAAGGATTCAGCTGCACATCTTGTGTATGGAGCTACAGTTTGTTAGGTGGAATGTGCAACTCAGACTGTTTTGTAGGTAGCTACAAAGTCCAGGAGGCACCAGGACAAGAGGTAATATTTGTAGGCGTTTTGTCCTGTGATTACTATACCAAACTTCAACTTCTGAACACAACACATACACAGAATGTTCTTCTCTGAGTTTTCAAGGCTGATTGCCTTTAAATATGCCTACTTTTTTCTTCTCTTGGTAGGGGAAACATTGTTTCTTTCTGAGTCTTTCTACTATAGAGTAATTCTCTATCAGTAAATATAAAGACACTACTCTGCCAAAGATGATACCAAAGCCATGTGAGCAAAATCAGCTATATTAGTAATAGAGCATTTCTTTTCTTCCAGTATAACTGAGATTTCCCTAGGGATTTCTGCTGCTCTGTTTGTAAGAAATCACATCACATTCCTGATTGACAGCTCTGCTAGCAGAAATCTCTAGTGAAAAGACAGGCTGAAGTTAACAGATCTGTATATTTAGCAGAGCAGAACCACAATTAGGTTTGGGTCTGTGCCGTGAGTCTGGGCATTCCTGCTTCAGACTGCTACACCAACTACCTTCCAGAGATGTTTATTCAAGAATATAGCAGCAAGGCAAGCCAGCTGGCCTGAGATGCTGCATACCCTGAAGTCTCTGGCCTGAAATTTCCCATAGCAGTGCTGCTCCATAACTGAACCTGAAAAAACGGTCTAAGAGATGAGGACCACAGAGGTCCACAGCAAGGGCTTTGACTCTCCAGACCTCCTGTATGACCCCACATCTTGTCCAAGCTCTTGTTTTCAGGACAAGCAGCCCTCTGCAGCAAGCAGAGATCAAGTCTGATGAAAGGTTATTGCTGTTTCCAGATCCTCACACTGGGTATGTGATCCTGGTCCTAAGACACATAAACAGCTAATTTTTCCCAGTAGGCCAGGAAATACAAACACTGGAAGCCCTGAATTACCTGACCTCAGAGCATACTGGAAAGTAGATATGACAATGACGAACTCCAGCCTTTGTACACAGAGGCTCCCAGAAGCTTCTCTGGAATTTAAGAAGCGTTTTTGAATCTAAGATGTTTCTATGAAACAGAACCAATGCGATCTAATAAAAATTTGCTTTGCTAGAAATTTTCCACCCAGCTTTATTCCTTATTTCTGCTCCTTCCCAAGCTGCAAAGGGAACTCACTCTCTCACTTTTTTTTTCCCCAGAATATTTTGTCTAGATTCTCCCATCTCATTTTCTTTTAACTATATTCTTAAGTACACTTCTTGAAGGCTACTTTAACATCATTAGTGCCAAAGAGCCACTAATCTGCCAGCATAGGACTAGCAAAACAAAAATACTCTCTGGACAAAAGCTTACAGTCCGAATGAATTTTAGCTAGCTGTCTAGATAGGTCAGATCCCTAACTAAGCTCCTACAACACTTTATCCTTCTCCCTACAAGCAGATCCCTGAGAACCTAGGAGGTATGAACCAAATTTCAATTTTCCTACTCCCTACTGAGTTTTGCAATTGGCATCCCTGGTGTCCAGATGTGACCACCCAGACAGTGAATGACAGGACAGACTTGTCAGGTGAGGTCCAAGGGAGCCGAAAAGAAAGGTGTGTTGCTTGTGTTCTATGTCTGAAGGAGGATGAGCCCAAGTGTGAGAAATGTGACAGCACGTGCACAGAGTGCAAGGGACCTGGCCCTCTCAACTGCACCATCTGCCCAGCTGGCATGCAGCTCTACCTCGAGGAAGGCCGCTGCCTGCCCTGCTGCAGGGACTCTAACCTGACAGACATCCCGGAGTGCTGTGACTGCAGCGAAACACAAGGTAGGACCATCCTGATGGGCAGCAATGTTGCTTGCGGGCTTTATGACTGACCAGGCTGGCATGTAGAAATGAAAAGTGGAAAACAGCAAAAACTCATTGTTGAGCTGCAAGTACCTGGTGTATTTATACTGCTGCATCACTAGAATAGGAAGGGCTTTACCCAAATAACAGCAATTGCAACTGCAGGAGTTACTACCTTCTCTCAGGCTCATCTATTGTGCCAAATGGCCAAGCATTTCATAAAAGAGTTGACTGGGACATGCTTCCTTCAGTGGACAGCAATCTGCATCATCCCATTTTAAGCTCATCGTGTCAAAATCACACCATTGATTTCTAAAGAGCTACACATTTCACAAAAGGGACAACCTGTATTGTGGAAAAATGCTTTTATTAGACCAAACTGATACAATCTTGAAAAACAGACTCAGGGCACACAACTCATCTTCAAATCTTTCTAGCTGCCAGACGGTTAAAAAGTAAAAATATTACTGGGGGGTGGCATGTTTCTTGCCTAAGCTTAGGTATTAGGTATTGACAGGGGAGATTTAGGTTAGATATTAGGAGGAAGTTTTTCACTCAGAGGGTGGTGAGGCACTGGAACAGGTTGCCCAGAGAGGTTGTGGATGCCCCATCCCTGGAGGCATTCAAGGCCAGGCTGGATGTGGTGCTGGGCAGCCTGCTCTAGTAGTTGGCAACCCTGCCCAGAGCAGGGGGGTTGAAACCAGATGATCTTTAAGGTCCTTTTCAACCCAGGCCATTCTATGATTCTATGATTCTATGATTAAGTTTGTTTGTGTGCCTATTAACATTTCTATTTCTTTCTGATTACTCCTAATCTAATAAAGAAATATAGCTGTCCCAACAACCTTATACCTTACCTCCTTATACCATCACAGCTAGAACATAATTGTGGTACTGGAAAAGTAAGGTATTTAGCTGAAAACATTTTAAAATGTAAGCAGGCCTAAATGTTGTATTGCGTCTTTTAAAACAAAGATACCCATCCCCACTCCCTGATACACATGTACACACACAGCTTCATTTACTTTTTTTCATTTTATTGCTGTTGTCAGATGATTGTGTATTGCGGACCACTCTACCACCTGCAAGCAAAAGCAAAAGCACTTTCTTTGTCATTACCTCCATTTTGCTTCTCCTTGTCATTGGAGCCATTGTAGTCATCTGGAGAAAATCAAGATCCAAAACACACACTGTCAAAAAAGGTGGGTACGAAAAGCTCACAAATCACTCCAAAACCTTTCCTTCCTACATGAGCAACTACCGTGAGAGCACAAGCTATCAGGAAGATCAAGTGATTGAGTACAGAGATCGAGATATCGAAGATGATGATGAAGAAGATGACATTGTATATATGGGCCAGGATGGCACAGTCTATCGTAAATTTAAATACGGACTTTTGGAGGATGATGAAGAAGATGAGCTTGAATATGACGATGAAAGTTATTCATTTAGATAACTCTCTACTAGCTTACAGATTTTCTGCTCTGCTGCCTTTCCTATTAAATTACAGCAATTTAGTTAAGTATGTTTAGTTACTTCTTATTGTACTGATCTTAAGATTTTAGCTAGCAATTATTGTGAGAGCGGAATGGTTTCTAAAAATATTTTTTTCCTGAAGCTTTATGTAAATTCTTGTTAGGCTTTTAAGTAGCACTCCAGATGTAGACTGGTTAAAAGATTACATTTCTGTGCGTTTGTGTGGAGAGTAAATCCTTTCCCAACGTGTATGTGTGGGCACTATAACAAGCATAAATACCCATTCAAACTGTGCATACACACTTACTGCAAACTTTGCCACTCTGTACTAAAAATGTGCAGATATAAACAAGGTGGTTGCATTTATCTACATGACAAATATCACTGGGGTAGGGTGCCAGTAGTTCACTACATTGTGGTTATAGTTGCATAGCAATTTGTAATAGCATATGCAAGTTTTCTGATTTTAGCCAGATCTCTTTGTTGATAACAGCTGGTACATCTGTACTCCTCAAAGTCAACACATTTCTCCTTACAATCTTGTAACATACTTCCCTGTGAAATTGTGCATCTATAACATGACTACCCCAGGTAACTTCACTGCATAGTTTCTATGAAAAAAATATACATATATTTTACATATCAACCTCTGATTAATCTTATTCCAGTGTTTGTTAAATAATCTTTCATTGCACAGACAAGCTTCTCGTTTTACTGCAAAAGGAAATATGATCCACAAGCACACTCACAAAATAGGATTCCTTTTGTCTTTTTAACTACCTTCTCAGCTACTTCTGAGGAAGAGATTTAAACAGTGTTTATTCAAGCAACTTTTACCATTTCGACTGTAAATGGCTCAAGGATGGTCATACAACAGCAAAGGGGATAATTAGTACTTATTTAATAATGTAGTTTAAAGGAATACAGCAATGTGATTTTTTTTTTTTTAATCATTACAGAAATATAATTCACTGTACTAAAGAAAAGGATGCTCTTTATGGCCCTTTCTTGTGAAAGAATAAATTCTTTGCACAAAGCCATCTTGAAAATGCTGTTATTTGTCAAGTTTCCCTCTCTTTGAGCTCCTTTAGAATTCCAGTAAGAATCAGCTCTAGAACTGTAAATCAATTAGATTTAATGTCTACAAATCAATTGTGCGAGAATACCTAGTTTTCATGGTTTGATGCCTAAATGATATTTTTTGTGGTAAGACCTCAGGATCTCCCCATCTGCAAGTTCAAAGTTCTAAGGAGAGGTCTGTTGTCTCCACTTTAAATTTTAATCTTTCAATCATTGCACCTTCAGTAAGAGAGAGGAGTTCAAAGTCATGCTATTTCACAAAAGCCAAAACAAGAACCTATATTTATTGAAAATTCTACAACAGTAAGGTATATTGGAAAGACGCATCTTCTCTGTGTATTGGGTTTAACATGGCAAGGGTTTAGTAGCAGGGGGGCTGCAGGGGTGTCCTCTGTGAGCAGAGCCCAGCAGCTTCCCCATGTCAGATCAGAGCCAGCTCCAGCCGGCTCCAAAAGGGACCCGCCGCTGGCCAGAGCCCAGC
>VXAA01004465.1:441626-452320 GCA_013399115.1 Anseranas semipalmata
AAAAAAAGGATGGGGGGGGGGGAGGGAGGAAGGAGAATGAAAAATCAGATTGAAAGGTCATATTGAGAAAAAGACTATTTGTCTTATCCTGTTCTCTAAACGTGTCTGGATTAACAATATGCTGTTATTATTGATTTATGTAACACAACTGTAAGAACTTGCTTTGAAAACCTGAAATCTCCCCATCACACTTCAAAGGCCTAATCCTAGCTACACCTAAACAGTTTGAAATCACTCTGATAGATGTAGTGAGCATTTTGTATATGGGATCTCAGGAACATCTTCATCGTTTTTATGAGAATAGTTTCTTGTGTTTAAAGTTACTCTGATGGTTAAAAAAATGCAAATATGCCAATGTGTGCAAATTGCCACAAAGACGGTTCTTTCTCCTTTGTTCTCCTCTATCGTCCATAGTTTTCCTTTGGAACATCTTTATTACTAATATTTTTCAAAACACAAAGCTGCTACAGGATCTCTTTCATCCAACTGTTCCCCAAATCATTTTCTTTTAATCTGCCTCAATTCGTCTTAGGTAAACTTCTCCCACTTTCTTGCTTCTCAAGCCTTTTTTTCCACCTCAAGGCCTGTTTTCTCTGTACCTTCTTTGTTGACATTCTCATTCATCCATGGAGTTTCTGAAGTCCTTCACTCTTCTCTGATTAATTGTATTTTATTTGCCTTACTCCTAGGCAACTATTTCTCATTACTCTATCAGTAGTAAAGCTCTTTCCAAACGATCTTGTAAATATCATAACTCCTATATAGTTTTACCACCCACTCACCTCTCATGTAATCCAGTAATTTGATTTCAAAGGAAAGTGTAGGTTACCAGTGTTCTTTACCCTTTCCACAGCGCATATGTAAACAGGAAAAAGTTTTCTCTTCCATGACTTCATCCTGAAGTTTTGCTAGAAAGGAAGTGAATGAGAAGTGTATTGTAGGAGTTACAGCCCATGTGTCTTGAGGCCCAAGACTCATTCCTCTGCACGATATTCCCTGACCAAACTACATTTTCACAGCACACCACACATTTACCTCTGGGCCTTGTACAACAGTTGCACAACTGGCTGAGGACTCAGACTGGAATTTCAGACTAAAGACAGGAATGAAAATAAGATAAACTGAATTACATACGTTACTGTAGAAGCCTTTCAAATAGAAATTTTGAGGCATTTGGGTTTCTCATGAAAAATAATGGGTGTTTCAATAGAAATATGTACTTTTGCATTACAATTTTTTTCTTCACTATTAAATTTCCAACTTTAACTATAGAAAAATTCTGGTTATCGTCACTACTTACGCACTACTACTACTGCGTCTGGCTGTAAGTCACTACTTTCCAAAGGCCATATATGCTCATGTGAGTGCAAGTTGGGTTGTGGGCAGGAGGCAGAAGAGTATTTTTCTTTCAGCAGAATAGACCAGTACTAACTATAGAGTTCTCTTCTCCCCTCAATATTTTATGTGTATGTGTAGTTTCAAGCCTGAACTTTGAGTAACAAGACATGCAGCCCGATGGGGAACAGATGAGTATTCTAAAAAAAAAAAAAAGTTCAAAAGCACTATGGAAAAACACGCTAACCACAAACCTCAGAAAATTTTTGCAGAAAAAGACACCAAGCACTTGGCTACTCTGAGCCACAAAAAATGAAGCAAAATGAATTCTCAGTCCTAATAGGACCAATATATAAAAATGACTACCCTAAGTTATATAATTAATTATATAGTCACTGCCATCATCAGCAATGATTATAAAATTCTAGTCTGTTAAGAAACAAAAAGAGTAGGTCACAAATCTATCTAAATACTCCCCTGGAGCAGTAGATAATGCAAGTTTTCTAACTATCACACTAGCAAGTATAACTTTGTGTTTATCTTATATCTTTCTTCTCCCTTCAGAAAAACATAAGCAAATTATGAAAAAAATATAATCCTATATAGACCATATTCATTAGAAAATAATTCTGAAGGCAATTTGATATTTTTTGTCTCACTTCAGTTCCAGAAAAAAAAATAGTAGAACCACTGAATGTTTTGAAATTATAGTGCTCAGGTATTAAACAAAAACCTGAATGTAGGTGCTTGAGGGTTTAACATTTAAATCTATGCCTCAGCTCAGGACACTATGCTGGTAGAACAGCATGATCCCTGACAAATACTGAAGTACACTGAAGAGACAACTGCATCTAATACAAAACCAATCCTTATGGCATACTCATACCACCGCAACATATTACATTCTTTCCTGATAGGAATTCAGGGATGCCACATAGAGGTTAAATAAGGGTCTACATATAAACAGCATGAAAGTATGAGAGGAACTTTTCCCCAAGAGACCGGAGACGGATTAATGTGTGTTAAGATATAGGTTTGATTCATTTTCAACTGTAGCAGATGGACTTTTGCCCTGACCCAGATGAATGTTTAAACAAGTAAACAAGAACATAAGAAAAGGACACAACTCTTTCTATCTGACTTCTAAAAGAACCAAGCAGTTTTAAATTTTGAAAGAAAGGATACAGACAAATCTATTTGAGGTTACAGTGTTCCGAGGACGTACCTTCCTTAATTCCTAGATAGCGCGCACACACACACAAAAATGAGGGGCTGGTTTTCAGACACTTTAATTTTAGCTAGTTTAAACAATTTCTGAACACTCTCTCCTGTCAGTCTAACCTTCTATGCAATCACCCTTACAAAGACTTGCAGAGGACTATGACACCTAACTGTGCTAGGCATAGCAGAGGAAAGCACCACAGGAGCCAAGTCATTGTCAGAAGCCTCCTTAAACAGAAAAAAATATATATTTAACAGCAATACTGGCAATAACCTTTACTATTATACACCGGAGCAGTGATTGTTACAGATTAGAAGCTGAATAAACTATTTCCAGGAATTGCTAGAGGTCTATGGCAGAGTAAGAATTCAAAAGGCTACCACCTATTCACTCCATACCATGCTTTAGAAACAGCTGTCTAAGAAGGATACCAAAGTTATCAAAATATTGAGGCAAAGACATCAGATTAGTACAATGTCTTTTGGGACAAACTTTCAAAGTTCACCTACTGCAGTTTTGTGATTATTATATTTAACCACAGTTACCAGATACACATCTGTAACTAGTCAGAAAGAATCATCATCTCCTTTTGCTCAGTACAATCTCTCAACACAGATGTGGCAAATAAGGTTGCAGAAATCTCAGTAAACTAGAAATCAGAACTACCACTCTAGCAGGAATGCTACTAATGACATTTGCTAGCATATTAATTTATTGTATTATTGGAAAACTATGTTTAACAGTCTATGTTCACAAGATTTGTGTAACAGTTACTGAAAATAAATGATATTCGCGTTAGTAACAATTTTAACACAATAACTATTCTAACTTTCATAGTTAGAAAGTACATAAAAATGATATTTTTATTCATTTTCAGTGAGTTTTAGAAAAAGTCATATCATATATATATATATGTGGAATCTGTTAAAGTAAAAAGGATACCAACTGAATACAGGTTTCATATCTGTTTCTAGGAATTCAAATTCCCAATGCAAAATATAGCTAGCTATACAAGAAGGCTGTAACTATTCCGGACTTTGCTCTCTTATTTTTTTCTAAACACAAAGGCATGGTGCAATTTTAACATCTGCTAAGCATGGATTTTTTTAGGCTGTTAGGACATCAGATAGTTTAATGCCATAGTTATCCAAATAAGACCATTATCACACATGTGCATTTGCATTTGAAAAAACTTCTGATACTGACATTACCACATTGCCAACTCAATTTCAGAACAGCAATATACTTCAGGAGGCAACAGTCAGTTAAAATGCAGGAAAAAATGATACATTCTTTATTTTAAAAAGTATTTGAAACTACACAAATACTCGTATTGCTTGAACTCCAACAATTTCAGTGATCTTTATGTCTCACTTGGTGTTCATGTATTGCCTTACATATAAGAACTGCAAAAATCTGGAACATAAACATTGTAGCAGCAAGTCTGTAAGCAAGACGCACAATTCTTCCCCCTTGAAACTGGAAGAAGTTTAGCGAGCGTAATGAAAGAGCTCTGCAGCACCTCTTTCAGCATATGCTAAAGAATACACAGAGATGACTTGTGTCACAATACAATCAATCAGAAAATCTGCAATTAGCAGCATTACAACTTTCTTAATTACATTCTTTTATTAATAGTACAGTGCCACAACATAAATTGAAATACTTATTTGCACATAATACAAAAATATAATCCTTCATTTAAGTTTACACAGTACTAGGGATCATGTATTGAACTTCAATTGATATATAATATTTGATCTTAAATAATGCACAGATAGATATACTCAACCAAATGAATGCAATTACATTTTCTCAAACATGAAGACAAACACGCAAAGAGCAGTTTATTAGTTTACTGTTAACGTTCTTCTCACTTTAGGTGAGAGCTGTGAGCAAATTAAGTTTCTCAAATTTACCTTTTTGCTACTGTTCTCTATCCTCAAGCACAGCTGTTCTAAAAACAAACGATGAAATGAATTTTGTACAGTAGCATTCATTAGCACTTACAGAATAGTGTTACTACAACTACCAGCTTAAGGCACCATGGTTTCCACAATAAACACAAGAAATTGGTGTGGGAAAAAAAATTAAAGGCAGCTATGAGCTTAGCTGTAATACTAGAATGAATAAAGATTTATTCTTTAAGTATGTTCTTGACAACATATTTCATTACTAGCATGGCTACTATTTGCACCTCCACAAAAGTGAAATATAAGACAAGACCTTGGCATTGTTACAAACTCAAGAATGTCTTCCTACATTAGGAAAAAAAAACCTGCCCCATCATCTCTCTATTTTAAAGTGGAAGAAAAACACCTATCACTTTCAAGACAATTCTCGCCTTGTAGATTTCCAACATGCAATACAGTAAAAGTCTGTTAAATTGATTTTTTTTCTTTTTTTTTTTTTTAAAGTATTTCTGACAGCATATAATTTTTTAATGTTTTCATACTAAGAAGGCTAAAGTGCACTGAAAATGTCCAGGCAACAGTTAAGACAAAACTGTCATGTCTTTGTAGAGTTAAATTTATAAACAACCTTAGCAACACAGGCCAAAATGCTGTTTTGTTTATTGCAGTTAAGTGCTTTTATAGAAATCATTCTTTCCTCCTTCAAGAGGTATATCCCTTTTATCTTGCCATCAACAAAACTGATGAGCAATTCCTTTCAATGACAAAGCTTCTGCTCAAGTCCTACACAGCTATAAAGATTCCTTGACTTGCTCAAGGCTTATTCCAAAATATCCCATGATACTGGCTGAAAGTTAAAAAACAATATGAAGTAGAACTAGAACCGTGGCAGGCTGACAGTGCCTGCCACACAGAATTCTCATAAGGCTACTTCATCTGAGATCTCTAAAATGTTACAGTGAAACACAGGATCAAAATAGGCTGGCACAAGGAGGAAATTCAGAAAGTTGTGCTACAGAGCAGGGGGAGTAGCTTTAGAAGCACAGGCTTCCAAATACATAGTGTGTGCTTCCAAGTGCATGTATATTTTAACAGATCTTTTCCAAGTTACAATCAATTTTGACAAGACACCCTGCACTTAGCTGTGCAAACACCTCAGAGCAGGAAAGGCCACAATAACTTGTAATAAATACTCAGTACCTACTAAAATGTTGATACATTAGACTAACAATCTCCAAATACTTTCACTGATCTACAGCGAAAAGTTTGGATCGTACTTGCACTTAGTGCACTTAGTTCAACTTAGAGGGTTGAAGGGACTTTCCTGTGCCTTACATTCTAACTTCAACCATTTCACTATCGGTATAATGAACCCAAAGGTTCTCCTTATCTAAAGTAGCTGCCAGCAGCAACTGAGATGCAGTTGCCTTTGGTTACCTTCTCTGCCTTAGAAATATAGTCAGATTGGTTCGTTATCCTTTGAGCGTGAACCTTTGATGCAAATGAACTTTCTCCTTGTCATTCATTCCCTGAACTTTAGTGAAGCACTTTCTCAGAAGGAAACTACGTGGGTCATGCATTGCCGTATGTACAGTCAACTAGGCAGCAGCATTTATTTCACATTCCAGTAACTCAATGAGTAACAGAGAGACTTCCTCTATTTCAGTTAAGGCTACAATAAATAATTTCAATTAAAATGACAGCTTCGACCATGACAGATGTATGGCATATCTAAAAACAAGAACAATCGCGAATTATTCTTGTTACTGTTATCCAATCAATGACTTCATGCATAACAGGTCGTTTGGCTCAATATTACATTTTTCTAAGCTGCTAGCTATAAGCCAGATGCAATGACATAAATTTGGGAAATGAATTTAGAGTAATACTCTGTATATGAAAAACTGACAGTCTTCTTTGATGTTTTTAACTCTCCACACCTTAGGGGCAGTAGAGGTCAAAATTAACTTTGGTCATGTTCCACATGTGCTAAGATCTCTAAATGACTGTTATAATACGGATTCACAATTTATAAGGATCTACATTTTGTATGACTAATTTAGTGATCCATCAGGACAAGAAAACTTGAATCATCTCGTGTGGCTTTAGTGTTCAGTTCTGATCGCAATCACCCTAACAGGCAGTCGTGGGTTAACCCTAGTAGACAGCCAAGCACCGCACAGCCACTCACTCAGTTCCACCCACTCCTAGTGGGAAGGGGAAGAGGAAAGGAGGACCAAAAGCAAGAAAACTAACGAGTTGAGATAATTTAGTAAGGAAAGAAGTGGAATAAGAAAAGAATGTAAGTGATGCAAAGCTAATCACTCACCACCTCCCATGGGTAGACCAATGCCCAGCTAGTACCCAAGCAGAAGATGGCTAACCTACCTGCATCCCCGCCCTCCCTCCATTTTATTGCAGAGCATGACACCATATGGTATGGAATATCTCTTTGGTTAGTTTGCGTCATCTGCCTGGTTGTGTCCCCTCCTGACCTCTTGCACAGCCCCACTGGATGCACTGAGAGGACAGAGTGAGACAGAGGAGGCCTTGACACTGTGCAAACACTGTTCAGGAACAGATAAAATGTTAGGTCACAAATCTAAAACACAGCACCAGATGAGCTGCTACAAAGAAAATTAACTACATCCCCGACAGACCCACTACAGGTCTATGTCATATATCAAATGATTTATGATACATGGCCATGCAAAGAAAAGAGAAGAGGTCCGTGAGAGGAAAAAAAAAGTGGTTTTGCTCAGTGGTTTACTGTTTTCCCTTCTGGCAGATGAAAGAAGTTGTCTTTGAGTTTAAGATGTTCTGGTAAATCTAGTTGTCGTTTTGCCTCTTCAATGTCTTCCTGAATTGCTGAAATAAGTGCCTCTGCAAAAAAAAAGAAAAAAAAGAAAAATAGCAATATTTAAATCTGATCTGAATTCTGAATAAGCAATAGCAAAATGAAAATAAGATGCACCACAGAATACCAGAAGATAATCATAGAGGCAGTATAACTATTGCTACAATTTTTTTAGTAACTATTACTACAGTTATTACTACAAAGTTGGAGAGGCAACATTATCTTTGTTTTTAAAATGCTTTGTTTTTAACGTGTCATAATTGCACTTTTCAATGCTGCAAGCACTACCCTTTCCTTGTTTCAAGACATTTTAGCAAAAAAGTCAACAGAATTTCATTACCTGCTTCAGTTCTAACACAGCTACATTTTTTAAAGTTAAATGGACAGACTAGACCAATGCTTTTATGACAGCCATAATTTTAGAATAATAATACTCAGACAACTGACAAGACCATACAATTATTAGACTTGAATAAGTACTGATACACTGTATGATCTGGGGCTTTGTTTTTTAAAATAGAATTTAATTCACTTTTTTAACTATATGTATTCAATAGATAAGTTAGTAGAATCAGCTTACAAAAACATTTTACTGAAATGTTAAAGATTAAGACATAAAACAGCTGACTATGAAGACAGAGAGAGAATGATGGCACAGTACTTTCAATATGCTAGAATATAACAAAAGATTAGTTTAATAGAAACCTGTAATACTGACCTAAGGAATTAAAGTTTTTTTCTGATCGAATATATCCAATAATGACTATACTAAGAATTTCTCCATAAAAGTCTTCTTTGAAAGTATGTATAATGTGCGCTTCCTAAAAAAAGAGAAATAGGTTGACAATTATCGTGGACAATTTCAAATTTATTTCCCTTGTTGCAAGGATGTTCAGCTAATATCCTAATTCAAATTTGCTCACACGTAGTCATGAAAACTGAGAAAGTCAAACATGTATAATGCAAGACTAAGAGGCTACAGCCTTTGACTGTGTTAGGAGGGAGAGCTGTACTTTGTATGGCATTTAAGAAAGGTTATTCACCTAAGAACATTCTAACAGTTAAAAATATAAATATATTATTCGGGAAAAACACTTCACCCCTTATTTATTTATTTGATGAAAGCAGCAAATCACAAACACTGTTTAGATTTGTTTTATCATTAAATTAATGATTCCAAATAACCGTAATGAATTTGATTGAAACAGTTTAAAGACAGCTAGTTTACACACGAACTGAATGTTAAAATTATAAAAGGAGTGAAGGCAGTAAAGCAGAGATTCATGCTGAAACAAAATTACTTCGAAGTATTAGCAATTAAAAGCAAATTCTGCAAGACTCAGGAAAAGCACAAGAACCTGACAACAAGAAAAACACAGATGCCACAGTTCAGGATTTTAACTCCATCCTGTTACAAGTTACTTTTGGACCCTGATTCTGTACATTAAGGCACAGCACCACATCTATGGATTCTACCATTTAGAGAAAGATTAATCAAAAAAACACTACAAATTAAGATGCCCCCAAATTTCTTATTTTAAATGTGGATGGATTGCAGAAGACAATAAATTAATATATTGTAGCTCATTCTAGGACTCTCATAACCTTTAAATTCAATACCTGTATTAAACTTATATTTATCTAGCTATCAAAACAATAAGCCACCAACACTTTGGAAATACAAATTTATTTCAGAAGAATTTAAGTAATAGTGGAAGACACAACTTATAATAAATTTTATTAATCTACAGCTGCATACTCTCTGGTTACTGAGACTATTCCCTTTTCAGAATATAAACATGAGATGGATACCAAATACATTTTGCAAAATGTTACAGCAAATGAAATTTCTAAATCTCGTTTGTGGACTGAATTCTGCTCATCCTATTCAAAGTCAATGTCTGGTTCACTTATCAAAGTACCACACAAAGCAAAATTCTTACCACTGATTTCTTAATATTCTTATAGAAAGGATTCCATCCTATGCTCAAAACCATTTTATGCACATCTCCATTTCCAACACAGGCCCATCCATAGTATATACCAGTAGGGATATCGGATGGAAAGCTTTCGACTACTTGCTCAGAAAAGTTAGCTGCAAAATTTTAGAAAGTGTACATTTGTATAAGTCAAGGGCATGACAGAATTTTCAAACACTTAAAAGTCAAGCTCTGCCTACATGCTATTTATGAATAGAACACTGATGATGATAATAGTGATATAATGTGACATCTGCAAATTATAAACAAGAAAACGGCTTCATAAAATGTAGTCCCTGTGATAATACCAGTCATTATATCTCCTATGCATTACTATTTTATAGCTGTGTACATCCCATTCTACAGTTAAAATTTATAAACTAAAATATCCATTATGATTGCATTTCACTGTTAGAACTATCACTGCGTTAATATGGTCAAAGAACAGAAAAATCAAGTTTCTTCTGCACTCTAAAGTGGTATCTTGGAAATATTTACATAAGTGGTAGTAAATTTTTTTCCAGCAAATAACTTAGTTTGTGCATATTTTATGATTTTAGTCACCCACCAGATTTTTCAGTTTGCCTTTTAGGTTACCCACAATTGGGGATTTGTGAGATTTTCTTAGAAAACTACAAACCTCAAAAAATAGACTTCTTTCTGACTGAAGTGAATGAAACAAAGTCTTTCCCAGAAGAAGTGTCCTACTTAGTTTCCTTCACACATGGCTAGAGCTGTTCATGCAAGGTTTCAAGCAGATTTTAAAGAAGTTTCAGTCAGTGAATTTCTACCAAAGTTCACAAGCAGTAACAACTTCCCTCACACACTCTGTGATACCAGTAACTCATATAGGCCAAATAAAAATACTAAGTCTATGTTAACAGATGTTGTTGCATGCTTGATACCTCAGTACTGTCACAGGAGGTTCTGTTGGCTGCTACGACTGGTGCAGCATGTCTGCTGGTTCCTGGGATTCCTCAGAACAGATTGAGGCTCAGTTGAATTACACCTCTACCTGTGTCTAAACAACTCAGCAGAGAGCGGCAATGACAAGAATGTAGTTGTCTTTAGGACAAATCCGGCTGCTCTGCTTTTTAGTCTCTGCATTATTCCCTTCACGCTTTCCTTCTTCCAGCTATTCCCAGCGCCTGCGCCCCTTACGGGGGCAGCGAGCCCGCGAGGAAGGGCGTCTGTCCCTCCGCGGCTTCGCGGCCCCGTGCTGCCTGCAGGCGACCGCTTGTCAGCGCTCCGCAAGTCACCATGACTACCACAAGACGAGCGAATTAACGACGACAACAAAGAGATGGAAAGGAAGCGCTTAGCGGAAGAGTGGAAAACAGCACGACAGAAGGAACACGGCCCTGAGCAACGCAGAATAAAAGAGAAGG
>VXAA01004465.1:452600-471095 GCA_013399115.1 Anseranas semipalmata
CAGCCCCCACCGCCGCGTCCGGCCGCGGGCGCCGCCCTCGCCTCCGCCTCGCCCCGGGCGCCACCAAGCGGAGGGGGGGAGGTCAGGTACATGGCCCCGGTTCTCCACCCACAGAACGCTCTGTCAGGCGGCTGGCTCCCCTCAGCAATGGGCTCGCCCACGCCCTGGCTCCACCCCGCCCCTCCAGGCGGGGACAGTTCTGCGCATGCTCAGCTTGCGCCGGGCCGGGGCGCCGCGCGTCAGGACGTGGAACGTCAGCGGCGGGNGGCCCGGGGGGTGGCTGCGGGGGGCGGCGGGGCCTCCTGGCCCCTCCTGGCCCCTCCTGCCCCCTCCTGGCCCGGGGGCCGCGCTCGGGGATAACGAGCGTTTCTTCCCTCGTAACTCTGGCCTCGCTCTGTTCGTTCAGAAAAGCGCAAGCGCTTCGGAATAGGGCGGCAGCCGGGGGAACCTGTGGAAAGAGGTCGCGTGGTTGCGGCAGGCTGTCGTCACTCATTAAACACGAACCGTTCTTGCTCCCGCGCTGCGTCACCCCGCGCTGCGGGTGTGTCCTGCGTGCAGACAAACGCTCACCCAGTGTTCACACCATGCCCTGGAAGTGGAGGCCGGCGTGGCGCGCCTCCGCTCGCATTCCCTCGTTCGGCTGCTCGTCGTGTCGTAGCCTTGTTGCTGAACTGCTCTAATGTGCTCGGCTGGTGGACGCTCTTGTTTGGGCCTGGTCCAGGTGGAATAAATACAATTTGCTCGCGTGCTGTTCAGAATAGCAGGTGGATGTGCATATTCAGCCTTTGCTACACAGCACACAGCCCGAGCTGGTCCGCTTGCATCAGTGGCATGTATGTCAAATAAGTTTTAGACTTAATATAGCCGGCTGCTATAGTGTGCACAACCGCACAGATATAAAAGTACGTATATATATTGAAATATCACCAAAGTCCATCCAATTCATCTCAACTTCACCTAAAGCACAGCTGGTAGTTTTGCCAGTTTGATATACCTAGTTACAAAAATGTTTCCCGAGTTAACTCTAATTCTGTTGAATTACACGGCTTTTCCGTGTAAAAAATCAGCTAGGTACTTACGACATGTTCATATGTAATTGCAGTGAAAGCAGCTTGTAAACAGTTCATTCTAATGATGGGGAACTGTCTTGAAAAACTCGTTCTCTCACACCACAAAACGCTGAATGCATTCATCAGATCTGTGGGCACTAATTGCTTCATAGGATAAGGCCATTATTTTCATTATTTTAAAAAATGATTCTACCTCAAACTTACCCTCTTCCTATTTCTTTTTTTCTCTTAGTGCAGCTCCGCACTATGCATTTAATGTTAACATTTTAATTCATTACTTCAGTTTGAGTAACTTTGCTTATGTAACTGCAGCTGAACAAAAAAGAATGGTGGTAGTATACACAAAAGAAGGAAAAGTGGAAGAAATAATACACTAGTAGTGCATACATTCTGTTCTGCTCTCTGATGGCGTGGAGAGGAAAGTGTTACCAAAAGTTTTGTCTAGTGATATTTGGTAATGAACGTATTTTGGGTATTAAGTCCAGATGAAGAAGGTGTTATTTAGTTGCCTAGCTGAAGGCAGACCATAACAGTTGATACTGTGAGTTGACTCTGGCCTTGGAATTTTTAATTTATTTAAGATGTAAAGCAAAATAAATATGTGAAGCAGGTATGTTTATATTGTTCATACTATGTTTCTTCCAGGCAATATTGAATGTAGCTTCAGTAATGATCCACATATAAGCATATGTATACTTGTGTTCTTCTGTTCTTTTTTGTTTGTTAGTTTCTGTTTGTTTGTTTATGAATACAACTTTTCAGAACAAAATTTTATGTTCTTGTGATGTTCACAAGGTGCCATCCGGTCTTTTCTTTTACAACATCTGTAGGTTTGGGCATACATTTTACAATGTTAGTAACAGAACAGATCTTAAGAAACATGCAGGTAAATATTTGCTTCAGAACCACATGGTTAGTAGTTTCATGGAAGTCTAGCTGGTGACTTACATCTCATCCTGTCAAACAGTTGTTACGTTAATCATCTTTCTCAGAAGTGATGGGTTGCTGTGACCCAGCTATCGATTATTCATCCTTGATACTGGACATATTTTTCTTTTGATATAAATCCTACTTAGTTCAGATTGGATGGAGGATTTTACGTTAGCAAAATTTAATTTAAAATGTATTCAGATTTATCAGATGTTTCTTCAAGAAGCATAGTTGAATTTTAGTCACAAACGTGCCAAGAGAAGCAATTTGATAGCTCATACCTATGGTTAGAAAACTCAGCCACTATTTCACACAGAACTGCTGCAAAAGAACTGCTCTGTACTGGTAATATATTTTTACAGTTGCTGGTGAAAAGTCCTAAAGTATTTTTCTACTGTACAAGTAGCCATAGAAACCAGAATAAAGAAAAAAGATTAGGTGTCATGTGTCATCAGTGCAGGCTTTCCTTTGTCCAGGAACAGGCCTCATGGCCCCTCACCTCTATTCTCTTTACAGAAGACTGAAGAGGCCTCATTAATTTTCAAGCTGCAAGGGAGAAAGGTTTCTCGCCTAAGCAACAGCATCAGAAAGATGGTGGTCCTAGTGACTGACATTGAGGGAGGAGGTAACAAAGGAAATGTCTGCAATACTTTTTCCTGTTTGCACGTTATTATTCATTAATGTCATTCTCTTCCTACCTTCCTTGGGCTGTACTGTGATATGTCCAGAAAGCCTTGAAAAGAGTGCTGGAAAGACAAGGGCTGCCATTACAGCCTTATTCACACATTAAGCAATGACTGAACAAACGTGACAGATTCTGGTGAAAATTTCTCACTGTTGAAAGGAACCTGGCATTTATAATACTCCTGCCAACACATCTCCCACACGCATGCAGGGCATGTCTGCATTTGTTACAGCACTACCACCTATATAAGGCAACTGTATTGGGTGTCTTGCAGAAGACATGAGTAGACACTAATGAAACCTGCTGGAGTGTCCCATGCCGGCCTGTGCTGTGTTGGGGGTGGATGTTATGACAGAGATAACACTGCAACCTGTCAGGAGAAGATAAATGTTTCTGATTTTACACAAAACAAAAGCCACCGCACCATGGGAGGGAGGAGGATCCTCTCCAAGGACAGAATTCATTCCCTCTGGTGCTGCTTGAAAGTGGGGTGCCCTGCATCTCAAGGGACATAAGATTTACTCACTATCTATATTCCTCTTTTTATTCTATCTTATTAAAACAGCTATTTTATTAAGCCCTTTGTTGTTGTGCTCTTCTTGCTGAGAACCTGAAAGAACCCTTTTTTGTCTCCTCCTCTTGCACCCAGATACAGAACAGCAACCACTCTTTCATTTAGGACAATACTGGAAAATATCAGTCCATGTATGTTATTCGTAGTTGACATAATAGAACAGAACTCCCAGAGTTAAGATCTCCCAATGTTCAGATCCTACATTTCTGTAATTTCTTGGGAATAACATATAGAGTACTTTTGTGAAGGTGGTGTATAGAGGGACTGCCCAGAGGGACAAATTTCAGTAAAAAATCGCTGACTTGTTGAAAAGCATTCTGCTGATCCCAGTAACCCCACTATAAAAACACTAAACCCACAAAGACAGACCACATACAGCAAAAGCACTGCTTAGTGAAGATGCAGAATTAACAAAAGTACTGCCAATTTCACATACATTTGAAAAAAATTCACCATGTCACACACACACACACAAAAGGTGGTATGATGATATTCCAAGTAGATGTTGAAAGCTTGATGACAAAGAAAGAGCAAAGTAAAGACAAGAGTCTAACACTGTAGATGTTAATAATATTGAAAGGAACTTTAGATCCATGGTCTTACACTGTCATTAAGTCCTTCGGATATGCTGGAAAAAAAGTGTTGATACTGTTGCAGAAATAACAGAATACATACTAAGTCAGGTCAGAACAGAAGCGGTTTATTACTATAGCTATAGGAGGGAACACAGAGCAGCATGATGACAGACTGCTGATGTGAACTCTGCCCAAATGAGGCAGTAGGAGAGTTCATATGCCTTCAGGTTATACAACCCCTTCTTCACCAAAACTGTCAGATAAGCAGGGTATCGTAGATAAAAACAGTGGCTGAAATCCTTCAGATAAGGAGGCTCTAGATAGTACATCCTTTAACAAATAATCCACTCCAAAGCTGCTCCTTTTCTAATTAGATTGTGCTGACTGGCAAAACCACTATCTGCAAATGTTTCTTAACTACTTAGTGTTTCTTGACTAACTTTGTGAGGCTTGCAGAGGCCTATGAGACGTTAAGGATTTTGCATCCGCAATGCTGGATTCTCTTTTCCTCCTTTCTGGAAGTAGCAGTATCAGAGAATATAGCATGAAATCATATTAGCTAGATATGTTATACTAACAACCCAAAAGTCTGCAACATCATCAAAATGTAAATAGGGAGCTTAGAACCAGAATACTGGGTAAAAATATATGTATTGTTACCAAATCGAAGGTGCTACTCATGTTGTAGAGGATCACATGAGTTTAATCATTTATAATGGAAAGAAAACATATGTTTATCTAGTAAAATGTGAACACAAGAGGATATAAAAGCTTATTGTGAAATTGCTCCTTTCTGCTATAACAACTAAACAGAAAAATATCTTAAATAAAAGGAGAAATGAAACTAGAATTTAAATGAAAAAAGTGGGCTGTGAAATAGTCAATAAATCATAGAAAAGCAAATGAAAGGCTTGAGCATAGCATTGCAGAGACAAAGTCTTCAGTCTTTCAGGAGCCTGTAATTAACTTTCAATAATTTACCAGCTGTCCTGGTTGTCTAGGGAGGTTGCAGCTGACTGGAGGTTGGTGAATGTGACTCCAATCTACAAGAAGGGCTGGGAGGATCCAGGGAATTACAGGTCTGTCAGTCTTACCTCCGTACCAGGCAAGGTCATGGAGCAGATCATCTTGAATGTCATCACATGGCACATACAGGGCAATTCAGTGATCAGAAGCAGCTAGTATGGGTTTATGAAGGGCAGATCCTGCCTGACGAACCTGATCTCCTTCTATAACAAGATGACCAGCTTAGTAGATGTGGGGAAGTCTGTGGATGTTGTCCACCTGGATTTTAGTAAAGCGTTTGACACTGTTTCCCACAGCATTCTCCCAGAGAAACTGGCTGCTCATGGCTTGGACAGGTGTACAGTTCTCTGGTGAAGAACTGGCTGGGCAGCCAGGCTCAAAGAGTCATAGTGAATGGAGTTCAATCCAGCTGGTGGACAGTCACCAGTGGTGTTCCCCAGGACTCAGTACTGGGGCCAGTTTTGTTTAACATTTTTATCAGTGATCTGGACAAGGTGATCGAATGCACCCTCAGTAAGTTTGCAGATGACACCAAATTAGGTGGGACTATTGTTGTGCCTGAGGGTAGGAAGCTTTTACAGAGGGATCTGGATAGGCTGGATCGATGGGCTGAGTCCATCTGCATGACATTCAACAAGGGTAAGTGCCTGATCCTGCAACAACCCAATGCAGCTGTATAGGCTTGGGAAGTTGTGTGGCATAAAAGGACCTGGGGGTGCTGGTTGACAGCTGGCTGAANGGTTGACAGCTGGCTGAACAGCAGTGTGCCAGGTGGCCAAGAAGGCCAATGGCATCCTGGCCTACATCAGAAATAGCGTGGCCAGCAGGATGAGGAAAGTGATTGTCCCCTTGTATGTGGCACTGGTGAGACCACACCTTGGATATTGTGTTTGGTTTTGGGTCCCTCATTACAAGAAGGACATTGAGCTGCTCCAGTGTGTGCAGAGAAGAACAGCAAAGCTTATGAAGGGACTAGAAAACAAGACCTATGAGGAGCAGCTGAGGGAATTGGGGTTGTTTAGCCTGGAGAAAAGGAGGCTGAGGGGAGACCTCATCACTCTTCACAGCTACCTGAAAGAAGGCTGCAGTGAGGAGGATGTCTCTCTCTTTTCTCAGGTGACAAGTGATAGGATGCAAGGAAATGGTCTCAAGTTGCACTACAGGAGGTTTAGATTGAACATTAGGAGGAATTTCTTCATGGAGAGGGTGGTTAGGCATTGGAATTGGTTGCCCAGGGAAGTGGTGAGGTCCCCATCTCTGGAAGTATTTAAGAGATGTGTTGACATGGCACTAAAGGACAAGGTTTAGTGATGGGACTCATTAGGTCATGTTGATGGTTGGACTTGATGATCTTGAAGGTCTTCTCCAACCTAGGTGATTCTATGAGTCCAGATCACCTTAAAACAGTTGTGAGACCAGACCAGGCTCTGACATTTATCAAATTCAAGAAAGGAAACCAACTCAGACACAGAGTTCCTGATGAATATATACATACCTACATGCATACATACATTCATATATTTGCATTTTTAATTTTAATTTTATTGTTATATTTATAAATTTGCCTTTTATTTACTTTGCCTTTGGGAAAGGGGCTTTCTAGGACAATTAAGACTTTCAGTAAATAAAATTTGGAAATGTTTGGAGGGTAGAAGTTAGTACAATTTGTTAGTGTCTCAGGTTAGTGTCTTGGGAGGAGCCTGACTGATTCCCCTCATGGTTTAGGTTTCCCCTCATGGTTAAAATGCAGTCTTTTCCAGGCTGTACCAGGAGCATCTTTCATCGCTCCTGCCAGAGAAGCCAGCAAGAGAAGAAGTCATTCATTTCCCAGGCAGTCCTGTTAATGTCAGACCTGCTTCTCATTTCTACAGTGCAATCAGCAAGTCATGTTTTTTAACTGGATCAAAGTAGCAAAATTAATCTGTGTAGCACAATGAGAGGACCCTAATTCACCCAGTACTTGTTTTGTGGTTAACTTCAAGAGGTGAGATTTACTCAAAGTTGGTGAGCAGGTGTAAGCCAGGGTGGATGAAGGAAGAACAGCAAGAAGGGGAGAGGCCAGCAGGATTTGTCAGACATTGCAGCTACTCCGTGCACCTAGGGAATTGTCTTTCTCTCATCCTTTCATTTAGAATGGATGTCCTAATCTGTAGCTGAGGAAGCTTAGAAGTGACTTCAAAGCCTTTCACTAGACTGTGTAAACAAAATGTATTTTTCATCTGCTTTCAGGAATATGACAGAAAAGGGCAGAACAGTGTTGACTGTACAACACATGAGGAATACAGATGATCAGGACAGGGGAAATAGCTGGTAATCCAATCATTTCACTTCTGCTGAATGCATCCAAGCCCCTGACAGCAACCCTTCTCCGAAACAGCATGAAGCCAGAAGAGAGTGTAGGGCAGCATGTCTGATGCTTGTATGATTTCTGCTCAGCATCAATTCCATATATACATGGAATCACAATTTTCCAACATTAAAGTGGTTTTTGCAAAGCAAAATGTTTTTAAAAAGCCCAGAAAGTCTTAGGCACTTGAAGGTCTGGTTAGAATGGCATCTGCTGCCTCAATCCTTCATGAACCTGTAACTGATCTGACTGGAGGAAAACAGCTAAGAACCAACAATATTCATTGAGCTTGTTACTTACAGACGAGCTCTGCGCTCCCCACAGCCCCTTTCTCCAATGTTTCCCCCACTTCTGCCATCCCACGGGAAGGTACCCTGTCTCAGTATCTGAGAGTTTGATAAGAGTGAGGTACGAAAAAGTATTCTTTCATTGATTATACACCAGAAGATCTTGTGAGGCAGTTTTTACTTGCTGCAGTCATAAAGACCAAACATTGTTGCCACGAGATGCTTGCTGGGAAAGAGCCAGATGAAATCTCTCTGGTGTGGGTAGAGTGTGTAGGTTTTACTGAGGTCCATGCTCTATGGATCTGGGCCAGATTAACCTCAGCTTCCGTGGTTTTCCAAGGGGCCTGGCAACTTTGGAGAAGTATGCCCAAAGGAGGCAGACAGGGACATTCTACTTAGAGGAAAATAACTCTCTTGAGCACGTCAGGATAAGAACAGTCGCTGCTTTTCATTCCAGACTATTCTGGTCTCAAATCTACAGAACTGTATGGTCCCTCTGGCTACACCACTCTTGTTTATCCTTGTATTTCCTATGTCCTGCTCTTTCAACACCAAAATTCCAAAGATCCCACCTGAGCCTTCTTCTTTTCTCCAGGCTGAGCAGCCTCATCTTTCTCAGCCTTTCCACATAGGAGAGATGCTCCAGTCCTTTAATCTTCTTTGTAGCCTTTTGCTGGACTCTCTCCAGTAGCTCTCTTGTACTGGGGAGCCCAGAACTAGACACAGGACTCCAGGTTTGGACTCACTGGTGCTGATCAAAGGGGAAGGATCACCTCCCTTCATGCGCTGGCAATGCTTTGTCTATTGCAGCCTAGGATACCATTGGCCTTCTTTGCAGCAAGGGCACATTCCTGGCTCATGTTCAACTTGGTTTCCACCAGGACCTGTGGTCTATTTTCTGCCTGGTTGCTTTCCAGCTGGGTGGCCCCCAGCATGTACACTCTGCACTGTCATCATTAGGATCATCTTCAGTTTGAAACATAGTCTCCTAAGAAGTTAGAATTAATTTTGAGTCCTTCTATCCCTGAAGCCTCATTTCGATTTTATTCCTTTTTTTTTCAATTCTATTTTAGAAAACCTTAAAACTGTTTTACAGGTTTTCAAGTTAATCTAAATTTTAAAAAAATGTGAAAGGTCTTTAGCTTCTTTTGCCACTACAGCAAAAATACACTACAGTATGGCCAAAAACTTGTACAGGGTAGTATGTTTCCTAGCAGCTTCCTCTCCTTTAAGACTACATGCAGTGCCTATGCTCCAGGACTTGGTGGTGTCTTCTGCCAAAATAGTCTCTGGCTTGCTAGAGTACTATTAAAACATACTGTGCTAGCAGGAGCTCTAAGTACAGCACAGATAATCGATGCTGTAAGGGAATCCCCTCACTTCTGTGTTTCTATCAAGTAAGCAGCACTGATGTCAGCTACATTTGGCCTGTTGTCTTCACACTGGATTGCCAGTGACAAATCCTTTCCCTTCACTGTATGTGCCTAGGACAATCTGTGACTGTCTGGGGAAGGCACAGGCCTTCTCAGCATGCTGCTCTTTTCTTTCAGAAAGCACTGGCAGGAATACTTCTGCTTGGCATGTGGTAGTTTCTTCTAAGACTAATAATGGGAGGGAAGATTGCTTGGTCTTTGCCTTCCTTAAAAGTGCTCAGCACATATTTTTTCTCCATGGGTCATTTCACCTTTACAACTTTCCCTGTTCTGTACTTTCCTTTGCTGCAGACCATGCCATCTAGTGTAGTCTGTGGTGATACATATCCAAATGGAAATCCGTCTGCTAGAGCAGCATGCTCATCTCTTTATATTAATGTTGTCTCATGGGCCATGCCCCTCTCTGGGTAAGAAGCATGCAAAGAGGACAAGCACTGCAGCAGAAGAAATTCTGACACGTCGTCTTCAGATGGCCAGAAGCTCAATGCAGGGCTTTTGTGTTTGTACAGTGTCAGCCCAATTAAGCCCATGGGTACTGTGGAGAACAAGTATGCACTGAGTAAGTAGCATTTACATCAATTTGGCAGCTGAAAACCACCTTAATGTTAGTGTTAGCTATCTTTTCTTTGAAGTTCCTGCCTGCTGTCAATGAGCATATAGTGGCTGTAGTGCAAATGAGAATGAAACCTCTTGTATCCACCTTTTCTTCTGTCCTTACACTTTCCAAACTCTAGCAAAGTTTGCTGCATCTGTGAAATATATAAAAGCCATATTGCTGTAAAGAAAATTGCTTTGCTCAGAAAGAGGAAAATCTGCCCTGTCTCCAACAGTGTGTGACAGAGGAGAGGGGAAGTAGGATTTATCAGTAACACAGCAATAGTGCAAACCACATTTGGGGGCACAGCCAGCCAGTCAAAAGAGGCAATTATCCCACTGTATTTAGCGTTGGTGCAGTCTCACCTGGAGTGTTGCGTGCAGTTCTAGGCTCCACAATATAGAAATGATGTTAAGGTCCTTGAATGCATACAGAGGAGGGCGACAAAGCTGGTAAAAGGGCTGGAAGGCATGTCCTGTGAGGAGAGGCTGAGGACACTCTTTTTTAAGCTTGGAGACGAGGTTGAGGCGTGACCTCGTTGCCCTCTACAACTTCCTGGGAAGGGGAAATGGAGAGAGAGGTGCCATCTTTTCTCCTTGGTATCTAGCAACAGGACGCGTGGGAAAGGCTCAGAGCTGCATCCAGGGAGGTTCAAACTAGATATTAGGAAAAGCCTCTTTACTGAGAGAGTAGTTAGACATTGGAACAAGCTTTCTGGAGAGGTGGTTGATGTCCCATGCCTGTCTGTGTTTAAAAGACATTTGGATAATGCTCTTAATGATATGTTTTAACTTTAAATCAGACCTGAAGTAGTCTGACAGTTGTACTTGATGATCTTTGTAGGTCCCTTCCAACTGAAACTATTCTACTCTATTCTATCCTATTCCACACAGGCTAGAATGTGCATCACATATCTTCTTTGCCATGTAAGATGTTAAGTTTCCTCTCTCTCCTTATGCCCAGAGAGAAACCATGACAGTAAAAATCACTCTGCACCCTAGTATACAAAGGAAATGATCCAACACAGATGTACATGGGGGAAAAAAGGCCCTACACAACACTCTGGACACTAGTGGTGTCTCTGTTTCCCAGCAGATACCCACAGTACAGCCCTCATGTCCAAGGCACGTGGGGTGACTGTACTGGTTAAACCCCTGTCCCTATTAAGTGCTGCACCCCACAGTGACTACACAGGCAAACAAGCAGTTTTCCAAGCAATTTTTTGAAGCAATTCCTTCAGTATCGAGCTTCAAGTAAAGGGTTTTTCCCCATCACTTGGCGCTTTCTGTCATTTCTTCACAGAGTTTCACAGTATCTTGCGTCTCAGTGGTCTGAAAGGTGTTCAGTTGTGTTCTTAATGCCCCTTGTAGCCCCTCTGAAGGCTCCAGCTGCAGTCTTACAAAATTATTGTTATTAGCTAGCTCTACAACACAAGCTGCTTCCCCCACACTTTGTTCAGTGCTCCTTTTAAGATTGATATAATGGAGTATTTGTTCAAGAGAAACACAACACAAGGAGAGAATTAGATAATTAGGCAGAAGTGGAACTTACAACTACAAACCAGGGACTGAAAACTAATAACTTTTCAAGATCTACCTTCATCTACATTAGTAATTTAAACATGCCAGAAGATATTTCTTCCCTTTTTCTGAGAAGGCAAATTCCTTTTCATTAGTGCTTTACTACACATTAAGATCGCTTTACTTCACACATACCAGGTGCATCTTCTTAAAGAGGTGATTAATTTGTAGATAGGTCCTTAACTCCTGGGTAATTTTCTCAGTTCATATTTTGCTCTGGTCCAATAAAAAGTACTATCTCTATATCTTATTTTTGGCCTCTGTCCTTAGAGGTCATGCCTCCACTAATGTTTTTGAACTGTTTAAAAACAGACATATTTACATTCCAATGAACTTCTAATCTCTTTAAATGCTACCATGAACCTTATTTCAAATCCATGTTCTTCCCCAATGCACTCAGATCTATGAAAGTCAGAGTGATATCTTGGTTTACCAGGCAATCTGTGTTTTCAAACATGTCAGAAGATCTAAGTCATCACTGTCAGCAAGGAAAGGTTTTAAAATAGAAGAGGAAGAGTTCGTTACTATTAGATAGCAAGATAAAGCAATAAATACACAGAAACTTTTTGTTGTTTCAGGCTTAAGATCAGAAAACCAGTTCCACCATCAAGTCAATAACCCTGGTCTGAAGTCCACTGATAATAACAAGAATCTTCCCATTTCTTTGGTTGATCTTACATCACTTCCTGAAGGTCTGATTACTTTCCCACTAAAGGCCCAGAGAGTTATATAACCTATTTTGAAAAGGTAAACAACTCAAGATTTTTTTATGTAATGGAGTCCAGTATATTTAAAAAACAGACAATTAAAATTCTGTTTTGGGTAACAAGACCATCAGTAAGTTTCTGAGAAGCTTTCTCAGGTGAGCAGCATCCTTCTTAGGATTTCAATAATGCTGAAGATCTCATTGGTGTGATGAAACAGCCACTTTTGTGCTACTTGGCACAGGACAGCTCATAAATGAGTTAGTTTAACTGCACATACATTTCCCACAGTCATCAAACAGATTAAAAACTGGTCTTCACAGAAGGATTTAACCTGTGAATGCTAGAAAATAAAAATGAGGATAACCCCACAGCCTCTCAGCATGACCTCTAACAGTTCCCAGTTCATTTCTAATGATCTCATTAGTGAACTCAAAAGAGCCATAGTTGGTGAGGAGTTTTGTCATGATTGTGATGAAGTAGAGACCCACAAAACTTGGCTTGAAGGATATAAAACACCCATGCCATGGAAATAGCAGCCTTGAGCAAAACTGGCTGAATTCAGTATATTGATTGCCAGATGAAATTCCTGCAACACATTTGACAGTAAAAAAGCGTAAGATAGGGATGTTACACACCTGTTAGTCTGGAAATGACAGAAGAAAGTGTATGATTATGCTGTTCTTCCACATATATATATATATGTTAATTACATGAGTGTATCCCAGCTTCCCCTACAGCTAAGAAAGGGTCAGGAGCCAGGTCTGACTTCCAGACCCTCCCATACAGAAGGTGTTCTTTTATAATTTGAGGTATAGAAGTAAGTATTGATAGAAGTATTTGAACTGGTCTTCTGAAGTAAATATGTCCTTGTTTATGGGTAATGCAACTCTTAATGAGACAATACTGAAATACAGACTTTCCTGAGCAAAGCAACATGTCTTTGGAGAACCAGTTTTTCTCAGGCTCTTTTAGGAGGTCAGAAAAGACAACTTTGTCTCCTGACTGTGGCTGGAAAATTCAAATAAACAGCTGAGAAGGCACAATGCAGAGATATGTCACCACACTTCAGCTATGAAAGGCAGTCCAGGACAGACACAGCAAAGCTTAAGGGGCAGGCAGACTTGCCTAAAAACAAGCTGAAAACCCAATCCCCTTGGCCAAATGGGGTGGTGTAAGCAGAAGCTTTCCTGAGCGTCTCTCAGATTGGAGAACGGCCAGTTCACTGAGGCCACTGTGCACCCACACCTCCAAGGTGCTTAATGTTCAGGCCCGAAGGGCAACGAGCGCAGCACCGTGCTTCTTCTGCTGTGGTTCTCTGGAACCAAGAATTGAAATGGTAAAATCAGCAGATGGGAAGCATGAAGGTGTAGCAATCTGCTCATCAGGAAAGAAAGCAACCACTTGTACACTAGGACAAACAACACCATGCTGGGTCAGAGGTCAGGAAGCTGTGAAGAGGCCACAGATTATCAGTCCTGCATAGGGGTTAAATGATTGCCCCAAATCCTTGGAGATGTTTATCTACTCCCTTTAAAAAGACTGTAGATTTTTATGATAAAACTCTTGAGAAAAAATGTGGAAGCTGAAGCAGGGAAGAGCCTGAGTCCTTTCTCAGTTAAGCTACATAAGAGGAAAGACAAACTGCTGTGGCACATGCCCAGCTTTCAGGGGGTAGAATTGTTCTGGTCAAGCTGTCCCAGAGAGTGCTACCTGTACCTGCCAGCAGCGAGGGGGGCTCCTGACGTAACCAAGAAGAAGTGGAGGCAGGACCCGGTCCCACCTGGAAATGCAAGCTTTCTGTGATGGATGAAGAAAAGCTGTACCACATAAAAATAAATAAATAAATCGTTTAGTTGTATGCATCCTGATTTTAAAGTTTAGATAGAGAGGCACTTACAAACAACTTGTGAGCTGTGGTTGATCAGCAATGAAAAGAAAGCACACACAAAAAAATTAGAGGCACTGCATCCCAGAGCTGAAGAAGAAGTTCCTAGTAGTACTCAATAAGTAGCCCTGCTCAGTCCTTTCCACCAAGGGAGACAAATGTGACAAACTGGAAAATGTCTCTACTGTTTTTATAAGCATGTTGTATGTCCTTGTATGTCAGAGCAGGGTTGTTTAAAAAAGAAATATTGAATAGCCTAGACAAACAACAAGCACTTTCAGCTTAAATCAGTCTGAACAGGTGAATCTTTACTGACTTAGATGTCTGTCAGCACCGGGGCGGGGGGGGGCAAGGAAAGGCAAGATGAGGCAAGGAAAGGCAAGGCAAGGAAAGGCAAGGCAAGGAAAGGCAAGGCAACGAAAGCAAAGGCAAGGAAAGGCAAGGAAAAGAGAAAGGCAAGGAAGAGAGAAAGGCAAAGAAGAGAGAAAGGAAGGGAAGAGAGAAAGGAAAGGAAGAGAGAAAGAGAGGGACAGATCTTGGGTGAAGAAAGGAAGAACCTTGTGTGACAAAAGGAGGGTGACCAGCACACGGAGACAATTTGACAGACTTGAAAATTACACAGAAAGGGGCAAAGCAGTTGGCTTCTCACACTGTGGATTTGGAGGGAGGTCTGGAAGACACTTTCAAAAAAACAGGCTTTCAAGAACCTTGGGCTAGATGAACAGAATGAAGGTCTAGGCAAAACCAAAAACCATTTAATTTCTTTCCTTGTGCTCAGCCCAGCCCGCACAGCAGGCGTATGGCCTGGGCTGGCAGACAGCAGGTGGAGGGGGGCCATCGTGCTGTGAAAGCAGCAGCCCCTCCTCAGGTGGCACCAGCTGGCCAGCAAGATGCAGCCTGGGCCCCAGGGGTGGGGAAGGGGTGTCACACTCCTGGCACGTCCATGTCCAAGGGACAAGGTAGAGTTGAGCATGCCTTAGTGCTGTTTCCACATGTAGACAGAACAAAGCCCTATCCCAACAGGAGAATTAGACATCCTCTAGCTAATGAGTGCTTAGGCACTTGTGATGCCAACTGGTCTACAGAGACATGCCGGAAAACTGTAACCTGAGGCTTTATTCTGGGCCAGGGAGTTGCTGTTTCCTTAACAAGTGCAGGCAGGAGTTTGTTTCTAGTGGCATCAGCTAGACTTCTGCTTTGACATGGAAAAAATGACTATACTAGCACTTATCTTTTGCAGATTGTTGCCAGAGGAAAATGCACTCAGCTGATAAATAAACAGTTCACTCTCTTTCTTTCATAAGTATTTAGCAGAAAGAGAAAGCATTGGGTACATGCAACATGATTGCAGTCTTGAGAAATGCTATTGTTCTCACAAACCCAGGAGTCTTTAGAGAACTGCATTTGTATCCTTACACCCTTTGTACATATGTGACAGTTCCTGCTTTTGCAATATAACAGCAGTATGAGGAAGTACTGAGAACACTGCAAGAAAAGCTGTCCACTCATATTCAAATCTCATGTGAATTTCTATGCTAAAAAAGTGAGAGTGCAAAAAGTGGATAATCCTGAAAACTGTGATGACAGAAAAAGTATTTTTTCCACAGCAAATGTTACTGATAATTTAGAAACAGAATGTATTCAAATGGAAGCTAAATGGTTACCCTCTTCCTTCTCACCCCCCACTCCCTCTCCATCCAACAAACAGATGAGGCAGCTTCCCAGGACTCAACCAGGAACTCAAAATGGGTCATGTGCAGCACCACACTGCACAGAGATATTTCTTTTGCTTCCTTGTCTCCAGACTCTCTTATTCCCCTACTCATTAGCAACACAGGAAGGGAGAGAGAAGTCAGTCTAGCAATAAAAGTGTATCAAGTAGTGATTGTTCGTGGTAGAAAGCTGGTAATAAGTGAGGTACTTGATGCAAAAGACTGGCAAGTGTCTTCATCAAAGACCATGCTAGTTATCTGAGAAGGAAGTTGAAAATGATGAAGACTTGTCTGATGGCATGGGTGGAAGGGAGCTCTTCCATCTTACAGTGCAGCACTGCACATCGGGACTGCACACTGCGCCTGGGAAAACGCTACTCCAGTACACAGGAGGATTTTAAGAGCACCATCTAAAGGGCAGTTTATATTCATACAGCAAAGCAGGCAAAAAGACAATTCTCCCTATGCTTTTTTTCTCATGTTCTGTTGATAAACATCCACACACACAACTGCTCAGTTTAAAACTCATTTAAGCTCAGATGAACTCATTTATATTAGCTGTGTAACTTTTATGAGTGCAAGTTTTTCCTTGTGCTTGCTTATAAAGCTTTTCCATGGTTTATTTCCTCCTCAGTGTGATACATTTTCTTCAAGTTCAAGGGCATCATTGGGCCCTTAGAAACCTTTTCTCCTTTAGGAGGAAGAAAGTCTTTACCCAGAACACATGTTTTTATAGATTTCTGATCTCAGTAAATGTACTCCTCTCAAAGCTGATTTTGAAATGAGTACTTTTTCTTTTTTCCTTTTTTTTTTTTTTTTTTTTCCTGCTTCCAGGTATCTCAGCAGACCTTATGGGCTGGAAACAGAACCATGTGCTCCAAAAGCATTGGGGCCAGGCCTCCGCCTCCATTTGCCTATGGTGAGGACAGAGAGCAAAGCTACCTACACGTCAGCTTCAATACAGAGGAGATGGTCGACTGTTTTACTCCTCTTCATGCAATAACTCCTATACTGCTTGAAAACAATGAATTGACTAGGTTACCTGGCAAAATTATAATGCTCGGTCCCAAAATATTGATTCTAAAATGTCAGTGACCTGTGGCGTGCTGGACATCACCCAGCACTTACACTCCAAAGTCATCTGTAGCTTAATGGGCACAGCCCATACAACGCAGTAGAAACACCGCCAGTGCCGCTACTTCTTGTTAACATCAGTGATGTGCTCTTACGTGTAAACACTATTATCGTTTCCAGACACCCCTTCTCTAACTGAATGTAGCAGGAATAGGAGACATCCTAAGATGTTCCTGACAAATCATCACAAGGTTTAGAAAGCTCATACTTTTCAGGCCAGGTGGAAAACAGGGGGTCAAAAAGACTATCAAAAGTCAAATTAGGAATATAACTGAAATAAAGTATTAAACTTTAGTTCAGTAACTGAAAGTAACTGAACCAAGTTACTGAATTTGAGTTTCTGAAATTTCAGTTACTGAAATATATAACTGAAACTCAGGTACTTCTGCCAGGTAATGTATTTACTTTGTCTTGTACACTTGGTGATTTGAATGGAGTGATTGTCCAGAACACACCATAGATTCAGTGCATTTTATGCATTTATATGAATAAAGCAGTCATCTGCCGTTGCAGATTAGTTAGTATTAAAAGCAGAACAAAAGAACTGTCATTGTTTTGGGGCACAAATCAGATGCTGAGTAGGGTGATCTATAACAGGCTGTTCCAAAAACATTCCAGTACATCTGCTTGAGATATCTGAAGCGTTTCTTGGTCAGAGTTGAAACACTGATCTGATCCAATATGGTCTTTTCTGTGGCCCTAGATTTTTGTTAATGCTGCCAAACAATCGCATTTTTGCTATTTGTTCAAAAAAATCAATTACAGTTTCAGGCTACTTCAAGAAATCCTATACTTCACATGTCATCTCTAGGACACCTTTTGTCTCAGGTCATATAGTGTTTATTAAATAAAGTAATTTTGAGAGAACAATTTATTTTTTATTTATATCTCACATTTATCTTTTGATAACAAGAATAGGTAAGTTGTCCTTTAAATGACCTGATCTGAAGTTTTCTTTATCTATGCCATATTTAGAGCTCATGGAACATTCAGATATTCTTTCAATCCACTCTGATTTACTAATATAATATTAATATTTCCTGTCTTCACTTAAGTCAGCTGTTTTTTATTTAGACACACACACACACATATATATATAGTTGCGAGCACAAGACTTTTTTCCTCCTGAGATCAAGGAATACAATTCATTGGTTAGCTTGTAACAGCCCACTTTTGACAGATGCAAAATTATGAATTAATGTAGGATTTGGGGGGGGTGGGGGGAAGGGAGGGGGGAGTGATGGGTGGAAGTCTTGTCTGTAAATATCTCTGTGTAAACATATTTCTTGGTGCAGCAGGGGATGTATTTTAAAACTAATAAGCACTGGAAAAAATAGGTAATACAAATTCCTAATGCTGACAATGCAAACATCATACTTTTTAAAACTTTGACCCCTGTAGAAATAGCCTTTTGGAGGCCTCAGATGGTGATAAACATGATTTGGGCATCAGGTACAGCTTTACTTTCCCTGGAGTAAAGAGATGCCTACATGCTGTACTTGCTTGGCATGTACACAGCTAGGGTAGTTTATGCTTGGAGAGCTTAGCAGTGCTGTAAAATATGGCGCTTTTGATTCCAGGTCAATGGTGGCATATTTAATGAAAGTTGGCTGGTCAGTGGTGAACTCTGTTATTGTTTCTCAAGGAAGCAGACCTACACCTGCTGAAACAGGCTCAAACTTGCTGGGCTAATTATTCTTGTAACAAACTTTAAAAGTATATCCAACTTTGATTCATATACATCATTCTTGCATTCTGCAGTCACAATGCACTCCTGCGTTAGGCAGAAAACACATTTTTGCCTCTTTTTACTAGCTCTATTTTCCATGTTATTACTAACTTTTTCAGGGGGGTCATTGCACTAATTTTTTTTTTTTTNAGACTTTTTTCCTCCTGAGATCAAGGAATACAATTCATTGGTTAGCTTGTAACAGACCACTTTTGACAGATGCAAA
>VXAA01004465.1:471354-492190 GCA_013399115.1 Anseranas semipalmata
GTAAAGAGATGCCTACATGCTGTACTTGCTTGGCATGTACACAGCTAGGGTAGTTTATGCTTGGAGAGCTTAGCAGTGCTGTAAAATATGGCGCTTTTGATTCCAGGTCAATGGTGGCATATTTAATGAAAGTTGGCTGGTCAGTGGTGAACTCTGTTATTGTTTCTCAAGGAAGCAGACCTACACCTGCTGAAACAGGCTCAAACTTGCTGGGCTAATTATTCTTGTAACAAACTTTAAAAGTATATCCAACTTTGATTCATATACATCATTCTTGCATTCTGCAGTCACAATGCACTCCTGCGTTAGGCAGAAAACACATTTTTGCCTCTTTTTACTAGCTCTATTTTCCATGTTATTACTAACTTTTTCAGGGGGGTCATTGCACTAATTTTTTTTTTTTAATGGCTTTTTGGAAAGATGCCTGTAAGCCCACTAGGTCCTAGGAACTAAATTTCCACAGAAGCAAGATGTGTACAGTCGTCTGGGGACTGGCTGCCTTTGCTGTGACAAGCAGTACCCCTCAGGAGGTCTCCCATGTCAGGCTTTGCCTTTCCCATCACCCCCCAACTTGATTTGCCTCAGCAATGACAATTATCTATTACATTTTGAAATTAACCTTAGATGATTAGCACATGTTTGCAACTTCAATATTTGAAGGCTCAATTTGAATACAACTCAGCTGAAATCACTTCAGCCAATGAGGAGAGGTGCTCTGTTCACCTCATACTCACCAACAAGAAAGGACTTGTTGGAATTGTGAGGATCAAAGGCAGCCTTGGCTGCAGTAGCCATGAGATGGTTGGAGTTCAGAATCCTGAGGGCAGGGAGAACAATAAAAAGCAAGGTCACAACCATGGACTTCAGAGGATCTGCTTGGAACAGTCCCATGGAATAGAGCCCTGGAGGGAAGAGGGGCCCAAGAAAGCTGGTTAATATTCAAACATCACCTCCTCCAAGCTCAAGAGAGGTCCATCCCAACAAATAGGAAGTCAGGCAAAAATGCCAGGAGGCCTGCATGAATGTCATAGCAAGACTGATCTTCAGGAATCCCAGGTCCCAGAGACCAGAGATCAGGGGGAAGAAGATGGTGGAAGAGGATCAGATCAGGGAATAGTTAAGCAAAGTGGACATGTGTATGTCCATGGGCCCCGATGGAATGTGCTCACAAGGGCTAAGAAAGTTTTCAGACATCATTGCAAGGTCACTCTCAATAATCTTTGATTATTCATGGTGACTGGAAGAAATGCCCAACGACTGGAGGAAAGCAAATGTCACTCTTATCTTCAGGAAGGAAAAGAAGGAGGACCCAGGGAACAACAGGCTGGTTAGCCTCACCTTGATCCCTGGGAAGGTGATGGAGCAGCTAATCCTGGAAACTATTTCCAGGCACATTAAAGACAAGAAATTAATCAGGAGTAGTCAGCATGGATTCACCAAGGGGAAGTAATGCTTGACCAGCTAGATTAACTTCTACAAGAAAATGACTGGCCTGGTAGAGGAGGGGAGAGCAGTGGATGTTGTCTACCTGAACTTCAGTAAAGCCTTTGATATAGTCCTCCTTAAGATGCTCGTAGGTAAGCTGTTGATGTATGGCCTGGGTATGATGAAAAAAGCTCACAGACTGAGATAAGGACAGTTTAATTAAAAACAAAACAAAACAAACAAAAACAAGCAAAGGCCATGCAGAAGCAAAGGGAGAAAACAATTATTTTCTACTTCCCATCAGCAAGCACTGTTCAACCACATCTTGGAAAGCAGTGCCTGAGTATGTGTAGTGGTTGCTTAGGAAGACAGAGGTTTTCATAACAAGAGTCCCCCTTTTCTCCTTCCTCTTTCTCAGCTTTTATTGCTGAGAGTGACATCATATGATATGGAATAACCCTTTGGTCAGTTTAGGTCACCTGTCCTGATGATGTTCCTCTCCCCATCTCTTGCCCACCCCCAGCCTACTGGCTTTTGCAGTGGGGAATGGAGAGACAGCCTTGATGCTGTGCCAGCACAGCTCAGCAGTACACAAAACATCAGTGCGATACCAGGGCTGTTCTAGATACAAGTCCAGAGCACAGCACTGTATGTGCTGCTGTGGAGTCGAACAATGAAGTTGTTGAACATGAGCCAGCAATGTGTCCTTGCTGCAAAGAAGGCCAATGGTATCCTGGGCTGCCTTAGGCCAAGTATTGTTAGTGCATGAAGGGAGGTGATCCTTCCCCTCTGATAAGCGCTGGTGAGGCCACACCTGGAGTTCTGTGTCCAGTTCTGGGCTCCCCAGTACAAGAGAGACATGGACATACTGGAGAGAGTCCAGTGAAGTGCTACAAAGAAGATTAAGGGACTGAAGCATCTCTCCTATGTGAAAAGGCTGAGAAAGCTGAGACTGTTCAGCCTGGAGGACAGAAAGCCCAGGGTGATCTTATCTGTGTATATAAATACCTGACAGGGAGAAGTAAAGATGGAAACAGACTCTTCTCAGCAATGCCTGGAGAAGAGGAGGCTAAGGGGGGAATCTCATCGATGTATACAAATAAATGAAGAGAGGGTGCAAAGAAGATGGAGCCAGGCTCTTTTCAGTGGTGCCCAGTAACAGGACAAGAGGCAATGGGCACAAATTGAATCACAGGAGGTGCTATCTGAACCTCAGGAAGCGCTTCTTCACTAAGTGGGTGACAGAACGCTGGCACAGGTTGCCCAGAGGGGTTGTGCAGTCTCCCCCTTTGGAGACCTTCAAAAGCCATCTGGACACAGTCCTGGGCAACCTGCTCCGGGTGGCCCTGCTTGAGTGGGGGGGTGGACCAGATGGCCTCCAGAGGTCCCTTCCAACCTCAACCATTCTCTGTTTTTGTGNTCACAGGAGGTGCTATCTGAACCTCAGGAAGCGCTTCTTCACTAAGTGGGTGACAGAACGCTGGCACAGGTTGCCCAGAGGGGTTGTGCAGTCTCCCCCTTTGGAGACCTTCAAAAGCCATCTGGACACAGTCCTGGGCAACCTGCTCCGGGTGGCCCTGCTTGAGTGGGGGGGTGGACCAGATGGCCTCCAGAGGTCCCTTCCAACCTCAACCATTCTCTGTTTTTGTGAAATACAATGCATAGGTTTGAGTCTCCTCCCAACCTATTTAAATGTTTTTTGGTTACAAGACCAAAATAGGACTCAGCTCTCTCATGAGACTGTGCTTCCCATCCAGCCTGCAAAGGCAGAAATGACTTTTCTCTGGCTTTGCTGGTACTTTTGCTTCTCAGCTAAAATAAGAAAGTACAGTGACGTGACTGACAATAAACAATACAAATGAAAATAAAGAGAAATATTACCACATCAATACCAATTTGAATATTAGGCTGTAAATGTGTGTGGAATTGTATTTTAACCAAAGTATCTCATTCTTCCTAGTTCTGAACTGCCTGAGCCATGAAGATGCAATGTTTTTCCTGAGCAGAGGGATGAGGCAGATAGCATCAAGTACAGGTTTTTAAGGGTGATATGAGGCCTCCTGTGGTTTGCACGCAACAAAGTGGAATGTTTGTATATTACTAGAGGATTTGTAATTGGAAGTTGCACATAGGAATAAATGATCAAGTAAGAAATACTGTTGAGCAAATGAGGTTTAATGACAATACAGTCTTTTGTGTTATTTTCATGGCAATTGTAAACTTTAAGAATGGTTTGAAGATTTCACAACAGAAAGGCTGATTACTCAAGCACATGAACATGTTAAAAATAGTGCCAAACAAGGGAGGAGTTAATTGACAAGCAATAAATAGGATGACCACCTTTTCATGTAGAATTTTCCTTAGGAAATATAACTAATTTTCCTTACTCCATACATACAGCTTTGATTTGGAAAAAATGTAATTGGAATTTATGACCTAGCATATTTACTTATTTTTCCTCATTTTGCTTATTCAGATTATGATGTGAGCAAGTATAAAATTCTTCCCTAGATAAGATATCACAGAAGTCATTAAGATCAGCAAGTCCCTTAGGCAGATATCTTCTGGGTCCATTAATATTCTAGCATGAAGTGACGTCAATTAAATTCCATTTTTTATTTGGTCTGTGTGATAAGCTATGAGATAAAGTCTCAGCAGGAAATGTGGAAAAACTTCATATTCACCTCCATGTATAGAGTTTTACTCTTTGGTTAACCAGTCAGCACTGGCTGCTGCTTCTGTGAAAGTCAGCAGCACCGTGAATGTTATTTAAACATGTTGATTTTCAGAAAAAAGACTGAAATATTCAGTCATATCTTTTTTGTAAGAGGTCATTTTTGTGATGGACAACTGTCCTTTTGAAAAAGGTAATGCACAAACTACACAGAAAAAAAAAAAAATCCCTTTCTCCTATGCCTACTCTGAGTCCTCCCTTCCAGATATAAACTATGGGTTAAAAATGGAGAAAACATCATGCCGAGCAGATAATTGTTTCCCAGGGAATCCCATCTGTCCATAGGGTAGCAAATCTAACTGTAAATCTAATGTATCAGGAAAGCACTGGATTTTAAGTTATAAAGAACAGGGTTATTCCTTGTGGCATTTTAATAGATACTAGAGATATTTTGTGCTTACTTTGCACTAAAAATATTCAGGTGCAACACCTAATCAAAAGAGTCATAGAAATACCACACTTCTTAAACGAAGTATCATGCTCTGTGCTCACAGGTCTTATGCTGTGATGAAGCAGAAGGGTATGCAGGCAGGAGAAGGACTATTTCCTGAGATTGCCGCAATGCCCAGAGAAAGAAGAGAGGGGGCCATTCCTCCCAAACCACCTGTGCCACAGGCATGGCTGCACTGCAGCAGCCCCTCTTGGAGGGCAGGCACCCAGTTGCCCCAGGTCATCTTCAATGTTTCTTGGATACCTCTGGCCACCCAGCCCACCTAAATGCTACATTGGCTGGGAACGGCCCCCCCCCCCCNCCTTTTCCCTGAAAAATGATTTTCTGATTATGACAGGGCTAGATGCATTGTTCTCACAACTCCGTAAGATTCGCTATTTGTCTGACTTGGAGGAGGGAAGGGGGAAATGACAACCCTGTCTGACCCCTCAGTGATTAGAAGCACCCCATAACCTTAGTGAGTGATTGTTAGGGAAGCAAATCTACAGCAAGGCCAAACAGTTTGGGGTTTTTGGTTCTAAAGCCAGTGAAATATGCTTTTTCCCCTCCATTTTGGAATTTGGGAGCAACCTAGTAGACTGCTAAATAAACCAGCAAGCGTGGGAACCAGAGCCACTGCTGAAGTTTAGTCATATTCACATGAGAGCTCATCGGAACCTGGCAACTTGCCACCATACATCTGCTTGTTTATTTTATCCTTTTTTTTCCATGTCCCCAGGTTTGTCAAAAGCTACCCGGACCTGATTTGTACTCTGCCTCTGTTCATAAAAACACTGTACATACCAATAAATACAAAATGTGAAAAAAAGGCTTATTCCAATTTCCTTTCCTGCCTTGAAACTGTCCTGAAAACCCATCTGTTGTGGGAAGCACTCCACCTGTGAGCGGATGCTTCCCTGGTTTGTGCTTTATTTGCTTGTGTACCTTAAATTGGAAGTTCTTTGGGCAGCAGGTCTGCCAATCACTTAGTATGTTTTCCTTATTGGAGACGGCTGTGTTAACACTAATAGCACCACTAGCACTCTCTTGTTCTGTGTCAGAAGAAAGTTAGTAACGCGCTGTAAACTGACAAGCACCCTGCACCACCGTGCTTCTCATAAAGTGACTTTGCAGCAATCAGATTGCAGCAATCATGCTCCTGTAAAAACATCGGTGAGCAGCAGTCATGGCACCACTGATGTTAATGACAGTATCTGAGGGATTTTTTTACTGTAACAGAAAGCAGCAGCAATTAATTCGACAGCTTCTTACTGAACAGTTTCTGTGCAAGTTGTCCCCACAGCTTACTCAGGCAGGGTAATGGCGTAACTGCACTGCTTTGCTCAACACAGGAGGTAGCTTAGTAATTAGAAAACAAGAAAAAAAAAGAGTCACTAGGGACTAAGTCCCACACTCGTTGAAGTGGAAGAAAAAACCCTGCTGGCTTTAATGGAGGAGGATAAAGGCTGTAGAATGCAACCTATAACTTTGTAACAAATTCATTCCTAATAGGCATCCAGCTGTTTCTCCTCAGACCTGCATGCTTATTATACATCAGAATAATTTTCAGCAATGAACAGTTATAATAAGTGACTGGTGAAAATGTCAAGCCTTTTACTTGGATTGTAATGGTGGAATTTTTTAGAGACCAGTAGCAGTTGTTACCAAAATCTGTATGATTTTCCATTATTTTGGTTACAACTTTGGCCATGGCATCATCCAGTGTCACGTTATGCCTTCTTTGCGCTTCCTGTGGCAGATAAGGAAAGGAACAGCCAAGCTGAGATGGCAAGAGAGTCATAACAGAGATGGCAAGAGAGTCATAACAGAAACCCAATGTTTAAATCAAATAAATGATTAAATGTAATATTTTAAACAATAGAGCAATACTGTATTAGAGTGTGAAACAGATTCCCAAGGGACGTAATGAAAGTAATATCCTGTGTGTAAGGAAGTAGGTAAAGAGCGTTGTTAGCTGTTTACAAGTCAGAGGTATTATTCCAGTCATCTAATCAGATTTCCCATTAGACAGGCCAAACAATTTCACTCCTTGATGACTGCAGTAAATCCTTAATTACAGTGACACTACAGACAATTCGTTGTAGTTGCAAAACACCTTGCAACAGCACCTCTCTGCTGACAGCAACTAAGGAAGCTGTAACAATCACTTACTGCTTACAAACCTGTTAAGAACAGTACCTGATTCCCAGAAAGCTATTCAACCTTTGGATGATGACTGTCTGCTTCAGACAACAGGACATTTCCACTGCAAGAGAGAGGGGTAATCCTGCATCACGTTCTTGGAGGGAGTTATAACCTGGAAGGGTTATAGCTGCTTTGCGGATTGCAGGCCAGCTGGGTTATCCATTGGCAAATCCTGACACATTCCACCTGTTTCTGTCATGCCACCAAGGCTCCCCGTTACTGCACCACTACTGACAGTACGGCAGTGCTATCTGGGAAGCATGCTTTGCTGGAATTACACAGATCCCCCTCAGTAAGGGTCAAGGCGAAAGTACAAACATCCGCCCCCTGTGTTTCTTGCAGACGTAAATGTCTGCTGCTTATCTTTTTAGCCATGAAAGCCTCATGTCCCCAGAGGCTATCAGCCTGGGCTCAGCGCCGTGCTGGTCTGCCCCGTTAAGCCTTGCAGGAGCGCTGCCCTCTGCAGCTGGGGCTTGGGCTGACGGGCAGCCCTCTCGCAGCCTCCAGCTGCCGGCAGTCTCAGCCTAACGCTTCCATGTCAGCCTTCTCAGTCCCACCAAGAACAATCTTCTGAGCATGCACAGCATGTGGCATCCTCACTTCTCCCACCCCTCGTTTCCCCTGCACACCTGTCCCCTGCCTCTTGGTACAGTGCCATGTAACACAAAGGATTTTGCGCGGGCTGTGCACCCCAGGAGAACACCCGCTGCTCTGCTCATGGCGCTTCGGTGCACACCATGCAGAACTTCCTGTGCAGTTTGTTCCTAGAATTTACTGTACAAATCTCATTGTTACACACCTGGGAACCCGTGGAAAATAATAACAAATCTGCCACCTCAGGCACAAGGCACAACAGAATGACACAAATCACTGCCCTGAAAATTTCCATCCCTCTCTCTCTTAAACAGCTGCACCAGCAGCACAACTGAAAGATTTGCTCCCACCAGCAGAACGGGGGCTCAGCAGGCTACGGGGCAGGCTGCTCACAAGAGCAGTGCCAAGGCAGGTGGAAGTCTGCTGGGGGGTGAGTGAGAGGAGCTGGCAGCTGCGCTGGGACTCTGCAGAGGACCAAGAGGACCGGCAGCACTGGGGAGCACAGGTACAGCACCACGGCGCTCGCGGTCACCCACCTGGGGATTTCACTATCCAGGGGACTCCACGTTAGGCAAAACAACAGAACCACCACCTTCATAACCCAGGTGTTTTTCAAGGGCTCGTGGTAGTTAATATTACCCTTTGTTTTAACTTTGAACTGGATTTCCAAGGAGCACATTTAGAAATCAAGAAGTTCACACCTTACCACACAGAACTGAGCTTGGTGGCCTCACAAGAAGTCCCTTCTATCTCCAGGTAACCAGGCTGCATGAGTGCTATTCCAGAAATGTTGACTATGAGCAGATTAATACTTCCAAATTATCTAAAACTATGTCACTCTACCAGTAGTGCAGCCTCTGCTGATAAGTTGTGCCTGATGACTGGGATAACAGAGCCTGTTGCTTTTGTAGAGAACATTAAATTACGCTAATATTAGGAGTAACAGTGGATTTTTCCTCTGCTCATTTCACAGCTATGTTTCTTTTCAGTGTTAGGAAGATTATGCTCTCCTCTCTGCCAAAGCTTTGCTCTGCCAGCAAAGTTGCTACTCTCTGTTATGACATTCAGTACCTTGCTTAGTAATATATGACGATTGTGAATTTTATTGGTAAATGTGGTAGCCAAAATATCTCAGGAACACTGTAATATGTATCAATTAGTAACCTTACTCTATGGCAATTACTTTTGCTGAGCACTTTGGAAATGTAATATGGTCTTGGATATTTCTGAAATTTGTACCTAAGATTGGGGTGGAAGGGAAAAAAAAAGGAAAAAATAAGAAGCACAAGCTCTGAGTTTCTGAAAGCTCTCTTTATTTTTATATCTCTGTTCCTCTGAGGCAAGTAATTCTCTTCTGATAGGCTAGATTGTCTTCTAGGTAATCCCATGCACCCATGCAAAGAAAGGTGTAAAGGCCACCTTGTCCAAACATGTAATCTTCACAACCATCTTCCACGCAGTTTATCACCCCACAAGAAGGAAGGGAAAAGAAAAAAGAAAATCAGAGACAAGTTACGGCCTGGAGTTGTTTCCTTGGATACCAAAATACTGTGACTTACAAGCTGTATCATTAAAATTATGATAATTTTAGCTTCTTTCAACCCCCTTCACATGCTTCTCCAAATTGTGATCTTGAGATTACATGTTTATCTCAACATGTGGCAGTGAAATACCACTCTGCCTAGAAGGGCATCAGTTTGAGATGAGTTAATTTTGTTGGTATTGATAAGCAGAGGGAGGAATAAATTTGTTAAGGTTCTGTACTCTGATGTAAATACATAATTTCACTCTACACCACTGGAAGTGCCATGAGCGTATCAGATATGAAAATCTGACCTTTGCTTTTCTGATTAATCAATCTCAAAACCCTTTGTTTTGGCTTGTATACATGTCATCTCCCAGAGAGTCTGAAAGTTTACATGATACCGTAAAATGATACTATATAACACATTTGAAAACAAGACTTGGGCCTGCACATGCATGCCATTATGACCAACTGCCACCTAAATAACAAACAATCACATATCTGAAAAAAAAAAAAAAACTATGACAGTTTCCATGAAAGTATGGAAAAACCCTCTCAACATCCTTCAAATGGTTCAGCAAAGAAATAGATTTGTTTTATCAGAGAAATAGATTTCCCTTCGAATTACTTCCTCTATTTTTAAATGTTATTTGAATTTTGTCTGGATTTTAAAGAGCGCACTTCTTTGCCTGCAAGGTCTGAGTTTGGGATTCTGGGTGCATTCCCCTGCTGTCCGAATGCAGCTGGAATGAAATTCACACTGTACTAGGGAGCACATAGCATCAGCACCATTAAGACTCTGGCTACTTATATATTTGTATAGCTCTTAAATGCAGACAAGTCTCAAAGTGAGTCAAGATACAAGTTCTCTTGTACAAGATGAGTGGTTTCAAGACTTTAATCAGATTGCTAGCAGCAATCATTCCAGCCTTTCTAGCTTATCTTCATTTTCTTAATTTATTTGCACATCTATCTACCTTATCTGTCTTATGAAAGGCCTGGACATGTAGAAATAAAGCTTTGTGTTTTGTTTTGTTTTGTTTTGTTTTGTTTTGTCATGTTAATTTAAACTTAATAATGATGCCTGCTAAGTGGTGGAGGTATGAAAGACTAGGCTGAAATCATTCCAGCTTCTCTGCAGTTGAGGAGTTGTGGGATGGATGCACTATAACATGGATAGCAAGTGCAAATATACACCATTTCTGCTTTTATTTTTCCCTGTTAAGGTATCTATACTTCTTTTTCTTTCTGTTTCTTAGTTTATTCTACTTCTATTTTCACTTTACCTAACACTATTTTTCTCTTATTTATTTACCTACCCCCACTGTCAATTTCCATTTTGTTTATAACACAGATTTATCTAAAATTTATTGCCAGTACCATACAATGTGCATTAATGATACAATGGGATAAAACTGACACCCAGACAAATGGCTGCTTTCATTCTATTTTAAATAACACCATGAAAAGCTCTTCCATTTGCACACTCTTTCTCTAAGATGATAAAACAGCAATAAAAGATAAAAAGAAAAGAAGAAAAATTGTGTACACATTTTAAAAAATGCCTAAGGAAGTTGCTTTTCAGAAGATTTGCCATACAGCGAGTGGGCTTTTAAATTGTCCTACGGCAAGATTTCTTTCTGGCTATTTCATGTATCACTCTAGCAGATAGGTGAGGGAGCATATGTCAGGGAACTGAGCTTCTGACAGAACAACAGGTTGGCCTGAGCTCACTTGTTGTGGTACTTTGAAGTGTTAGAAGACTTCACTGGCTGCCTTAAGTCAGACGCTTAATAAAGGGAAGATGTGGTCCACCTTTCTTCCCAGATGATTATTAAGGCAATTTGTGCAGATGAGGACCTGGCAAAAATCAGCTTGTTGGGTGGGAGACTGTTGAGAATGTTGACTCAGAGTCTTTTTTTTTGTGGCTGTGATATTGCATGTGGGTACATCGAAAAAATGCTCATCGGTTCTTCGGTATTTCCTTTAAAAACTGATGGTGCATTTAGCTTGAAAAGAAACTGCAAGTTCTGCAAGAACAGCAGCTGCAGCTAGTAAGTTCTTGACATGTTTTCTGCTTGCTGTGTGTGGACTGTCACTTCTGCGCTCTGATGAAGATAACACAGGGATGATGCTGTTTCTGACCTTTCTAAGTATATTCATACTCATTTGTATACTCTGAGTGCTCAGATGAAGGTCGTATCTTGAAAATTTGGCTACTGATGTCAAATTGTTTAGAAAGAACAGCTGCAAGCGTTATTCTCCTTCTTCAGTTGTGCAGCCTAAGACTTCATAACTACGATTTAATTAACATGAAATTTTCTCCAAACTAAAGACTTCAGCATTGTCTGCATACTTTTTCAGGGCTTTCTCAATGCTGGATCCATATGTATAAACTGATTTAGGCTTCTGTATATGGTCTTTTCTTAACCTAATTGTAAAAAGAGTCTTTCCTCAACAAGCACACATCTCATGTGAAATTCCCTTGACCTCTTTCCTCTTAATTCCAGTGATCAGAAATCTTGGGAATTAAAGAGGTCATGGGGTTAGAAATGGGACAGAATTTCTTTCTAGGTCAGTAGTTCAAATCCATTCCTAAATAAATAATAGTTTTGATTACTACGCAAATGGATGATAGTTGCCCCAATTCTGGTTCTTGCTGTAGAGATGTATGACAGACTCCTCATCCTTTACCCAGTCTAAAAGATTGATTCATTAATCACAATCCTTAAATCCTCCACTAAGACAGAGGCATACTGGTACATGATGCTCTGACTCCCACATAATTTTTTACTGAATAAATAAAAAGTTCTACCTCTGACTGCATAAAGCCAGCAGGTACCTTCCATTCTAAAAAACAAATAGCAACAACTTTGGCCCATCACTTTTCTGAAATTGTATCAAATGGAAACTTAGTGAGTGCTTAAATTGCAATCTTGTAAATTCAGCCATCAAAGACTTATTTGATGACTAATATCTCTCACAGGAGAGGACTGGAGAATGGAAGAAAATACATGTACAGATTGTAGTAATCAGTGCCCTTATTTCTGTATACGAGACATTCATCTGGGACAAATTCTGTAATAAGGCTATACACTGGATTTTGCATTTGAGTCTCTGATTTGTCTTAAAGATACATAAAAACAAGTGCAAGGTGTTCAGCTACCAACCAAAAAAGATGAAATTGGTCATAGCTTATATTTGCTACATTTATATTGTCATTTTAGTAGCTTCATGGAACTCCATGTTTTGGTCCTATGAAAATAATTCAAGATTTTGCTATCAATCTCAACAGCATCTGGACCCAACTCTTAGTGGCCTGAATGGTCTCTCCACCAAGAGAATAATAAATTTTCAATCATACAAATCTTTTTTTTTTTTTTTTTTTTTTTTTTTTAATTTGTTTTTTTTTTTTTTTAATATGTCCTTTTGGTTTGCAACAAATGTTGCAGCACATAACATTGTTCCAGCCCTCCTCTCTTACACATTTGCCAAAAAACTTGGAAGACACCGGTTCTGTTGAGCCTGGCTCTCCAAGAATTTGTCAATGTACCAAACACAAACTGTCACCAAAAAAATTTCCATCCACCAAACAAATTGTTGACTCAAAATATGTCAGATTGCACTGTGGGTACACTAAAATAATTTTTTTTATTTATTTATTTAACATGGTGATGCAATTCAAACACAGTTAACACAGGGAGCTTACAAATGATAACAGTAATTTCACAATCACCATGAAAGTGAAATAACTTCTAAAAAGGTCAAAGCAACAGTCCAAAGCACTTAAGCCATTGCTTACTTCAAAGCAATTGCTTTTGAAACACAAAATGCTCATTAATAAAAGTTTATGACAGTCCTCTGACTCTGGGTATTGTTTTTTACCCTCAGTAGAGCATTTATGGTAAGGTTTTATTGAATTTATTTGCTAAAGGACTACCACAAAAATACTTAAGGAATGATTGTGTTTAATCAAATAAAATTCCTAAGCATGTTTCTTGGGGGATACTAACAGATTAAATATTTACTACCTAGCTTCATATTAGCAAGAATTACAGGTACTTCATGATAATGAATATAGTTTCTATAACTTACCTTTGACCTTTTCATTTGTCATGGGAATGAATATCCTCTTACTGACCGCAGACATGAAGTCATCATAGCAACAGAGTCATGTTATCTTGAGAAATGTAAATTTAAATTATATTTTGGAATAATCTGGAAATATTTTAAAAGAACTTGGTATTCTGAAGTACACTGTAGTGAATTTGTAGACCACAGACAAGACTAAATTCCTGTTGCCTTTGTCACTAAAGAACTGAAAGTAAAATACCCCATCCCTTCCCTGATAGATCAGACTAAGTGTTAAATGGTTGGTAACTTTATGATAAGGAAACGTGGAATTTGAACTTACAGTAACACTGAACAAAAAGAATTAAACTACTTATAACTTCAGGGGAAAAAAAAAATACAAACAAAGGCTCTATATCCGTAATAGACACTGCTTTTCATTGAGTGGCAAGTGTCTTCCAGCTATCACAGTGATTTTCATTTATAGGTTTAAAATCCATTGAAGTGGATTTAAAATGATCAGTCTTCCTATTGATTTCAATACATTTCACATTGGACACTTGGGTATATAGATTAGGTCCCCACAATAGTAAAACATCTGTTGCTAAACACATTAACTGCTCTGTCTAATGTTTTCAATTATTTCAAGATTAAGCAAGTCAAAATTTCTATACAGCTCTGAGAACACAATCAACAACACTGAAGAACCTAACGTAATCTTAAGTACATCCCAAAAGGTTAAATGATGAGTTTGGATTCACTGCCCCATTGGAATAAACACAGAGCAAGAAGATGATTGTATAGCCAAAACAAAAAATTCTGTGAGATCTTGGTATATACATACTGCTACAGACTTAGCAGTCCTGTGTACGGCAAGCTGCACACTGCTCAACTTCAGATCATGACCTTTCAGGCAACAAATCATGGCAGGGTCTCTTTGCCTTTGGGAAGAACAGGCGTGCTGCAACCCTGCCACTTGACTTTGCAGCTGTCTGTGCAAGGAAGTCCTCTGTTTGCATGAATTCTGGCTTTCAAACAGTGCCTGACATTTAGCAGCCGGGAATTTTAAGACATATGTTGTAAGTCTTACATTAGGTGGAAGCTGGCAAACCCTTTTTAATAGTGAGAGTAATGAGTATGTTGGCTTCTGATTGTTAGTACCAGTTCAAGTGAGAAAGTGAAATACTGATAGGAAGTGTTTCTAAGTGGAACATTTAAAGAAGACAGTCATCACGAAAAAATCCCTGGCTAGTTCCCATTTTATTGTTGATCATAGCTCCACCCAAAAAGCCAACAAGGTTTATGAAGGTTTAGTGAAATAAATAAACTTGCACACCTTTAACCAGAGAAAAGAATATCTGTGTTCTGAAGAGGAATAGGCAAAAGCTGAGGGAAACCACAATACCTACCTTCAAGAAACTGTATTTCCTCAAACTAAAACAAAACCTGAAATATTTACAGTTAAAAATAGCCTGCAAGGACAATGTGAGAAGAATTAAGGAATCAAATGAAAAACAAAAACAAAAACAATGAACATTAAGAATAGAAAAAAGAATGAAAACAGAAGTCATTGTAAAAACTGAAATACCAATGATAAATACAGAAGAAAAAAAAAAAAAAAAGGCAATGACATACATTTTTCAAGGCTTTGTGTACACCTCTGGAAGTATTTCCTCTGAGAATTAAGTGTCCAGGTCTGTGTATGTGGGAATAGGGGTGTGGTTTTGTTTCAAAGACTTCCATTTGCAATCACCACCAAGATTAATCCATTTTCATAAAAGCAATTACATTCAAAAAGAGAAACTTCAAGAATCTACAGGCACATGTGGTGAGAAGTTCAACATTATTTCACTGAACACGGGTAGTATATTCACTGTGGTTTATCCAAGCAAGTGATACAGCTATGAGACCTGTGCTGAGATAACAGCTGGAATTCAAGTGTACTTCGCTCCCTTCCTGTCCACTGTAGGAATCTGACATCAGCCCAAAGGGAAAAAGCTATCTTTGGGATCATTCTCATACATAAATTCTAGCAAATTCAGGCTTTTGCAATGTAGACCTCTTCAGCCCAGTAGTAAAGTCTTGGTTGATCTTGATTGTGCAAGATTACTCATATTAATAAATCTTGAGTATTTGATCAGAATGACAACTGTATTCCTCAAGGACAACTATAAACACTGTTTGAAACATTCCTGCAATTCCATGCATGGGTTTAGAGCTTATCTCTCCGTGAGAAGCCCACAGCAAGTTAGTGGGGCTGTATAACCAGACCAGAAGTCAACCATACAGATAAACTTTGCTCATTATATGTTAGGATGAAGCAGAAAATGGCCCTTTCATGGCTAACAGTTAGCCACTTGTTAGGAAATAATTTCTGGGGCAAAATAACCTTGACTTGAGGTATGTGTGAGCACCTTAACTCTCAGTGGGCTGAGGCTGTACGTTTACTTACAGTAAATAATGAGTAGAAAGGTAAAAACCTTACCAAAAAAAGAAGTTAATTACTATAACCAAGCCAATAGCAAATGAGAGAGATCTTATGTTAGTTCTGCGTAGCTCAAGAAAGCTAGTCGCCTCAAACATACATATAGGTGAAAGAAACAGATTTTCCGTTCCGCTACAGATTTTATTTAAAATGACTTGTCTGTTACTGCCCTGGCTTCTCTTTACTCCTAATCAAGTAACGCACATAAAATGGACAGCTTTTCTTTCAATGCATTAAGAATCCAAATGAAAATTGGAAAGCACAAACACTAACAAGAATGTGACCCTATTATATTTTTTTCTCTCCCAACTCTGCAATAAATGTAAGAGATGCTTGTTCCTTAAGACCCAGGTGTTTTTAGGTCAAAGGCATCCAGCCCTTACAGACATGCAGACCTATTTGCTGTGAAGTTTTTCTGGCCTTTTCTTCTAAGTCATCTATTTGTAAAAATACATCTTCAATTTTAGGCCACAAAGAGAAGAAATGCAGTCACGAGTGTAATAAACACCCAAGAAGGGAAAACAGTTTGGAAACTTTCTCCACATTTCCATGCAATCAAGAAACAACTACTTGTTTTTTGTCTTAAAGTTGAACCCAAATAATATTTGAAAACTGATCTACAGTGATAACACAGAGAAGCTCAGCATAAATGTTGAGGCAGAAATGACACCATTATTTGTAGTAAAAGTACTAGATTAAAAAGAAATTTTTATTCTAGCATAATCCTATATAGTAGGGTTTTCAGGAGATATCCCAGCCAGAAGTATGAGAAATGCTAGCAATTATGTCATATGTGCAACTCACGAACATACAGACAGAACATGACTTAATCTATAGCTCATTGATGACCTCTACACACGGACATCTTTTCTTTGGCACAGCATCTCATTACCTTTGACCGTGTTCTGTTCAGACATCAAGATCTGAATGCAGAGAGCTATCTGAGCGACAGAGCCCTTGTAAAAACTTTTGAAGGATCATGACAGATGTGCTTCTCTGTAATTAAAGATATTGCAGATACTCTGTTTCACTGGGTGGAATCAAACGAAGATTCAGACACTCCGGCAAAAATTCTCCTGAATATGTTGGATTTTGAGGGTGGAGGAGGAGAAGGAATTCTGAACGTCTTACAAGCTTCTGTTTTGTGTGTTCCTGCTTTTTTTTGTTGTCGTTGTTGTTCTCTGTTATGCTCATTATTTTGTTCTTTCTTTTGTGACTGGAGACAATCACTAATACTTTTTTTAGCATTTGCCACTAATAGAAAATTCACAGTAGTGCTTGCTTACTTCTGTCAGATTTAGAAGAAGCTTGTTAACTAAAGAACATTTGCTTGATTGCTCACACAGCCTAATGCAGCACTTCATGCAGCGTTATAAAGTCACAGTCTGCCTAATTATCACTATTTAAAGAGAGTGCTGGAAGACACTGCTTTTGTAGACCTAGCTCTGTAAGTATGTTAGTATGGCCCTTTGTCTGGGCTAATAATATTGCTAATGCAACTCTATCATATCTGGTAGTAATGGCCAACACTCAGACTGGAAGTCCTGTCTACGTGTTGTCAACACCATATACGCATGTTCTGCAGCCTCATAGTTAGACCAACAACCAAAGAAACCCAGCTTACAGCAGAATGGTTCACTAACAAGGACAAATGTAAGGATATGTGGATGGCTAAGAGGAGAGAGTCATGGATTAAGAATCCTGACAAATTGAATTTATTTGTAAACTTGGCTGGACTGTAGAAAATGATTCAGGGAGAAGTTAGTTTCCTATAGCATTAGATCCAGAAAAGTGCACTTGTTCTTTCTGGAGTAATAGCATCAAAGGTACAAATACCAAAGTTTTTTTTCTAAGGAAGGCATCAAGATGACTATTTGCCAACTTGTAGACAGATGTTGTCTGAATTACCGTGGCTCATGTAAATATCTGTATGGGGAGTACTCTGATTTCTAGAGCATGGCTGAGTGCCTAGTTCTGCTCAGTTTTCTCAGTTGCTTCTGTAGCTGCAAAAACAAATTAGGAAAATAAGCAATTAATTCTTAGCTACCAAAGACTTCTGAAAGCAGTCATAAGCAAACTAGGTACTTCCTACTGAACAAGGTCTGCTTTCATAAAAGTATTCAGGGGCTTCTTATAAGGCCTCCTCTCCTGCTGTTGTTTCCAGTGACCAACATTTAGGCGTAATGATGACATGCTGATATGCCAGTGCTCACATCTCCTTGACAGTGTGTAAGAATGTAAGAAGTTATTGATATCTGCAGTTACTGGACAGAAAGAAGGAAATGCCCTTGAATGTTTAGACAAATACAAGAGACTGACGAATTTTAATTTCCTGGAAGGTGCATCCTTAATGAGCATGCTTAATGTTATTTTAATATATAGCCTTTGTAATTATTTTCATAAGCTGATCAGATCAGTAGAATTGGAAAACAGTGTTGTTTTTTTAAATATAACCTTGCAGAACCTTCAAAGACATGGCAGGAGAGAAACACGGTAGAGGGAAGAAATTTGCTTATTTAATTAAGAGAAGAAATAGAAGTCTTTGTAGTTCTATACATTTCTATGAAAAAAGAAAGAAAAATAAAAAACTTCTCCAAATTAACATATCACAGAATTGTAAGTCTTGAAGCACTTTGAATTTTAATTCCAATATAAATAATGGTCTGGAGGAAGGATTTTGATGCAAAAGATTTTGTTACTCATTGCTTCTCAGAAGGCTCCAAGCTGCCCATTACTGCATTCTCAAATTTTTAGGCATCCTTTCTTAGTTTCTTTTTTCTGAATGTTGAGGAAAGGAAAATCTTCCTATGTGTGACTTTCCTTCAGAACTTAGTCCATGGTTACTGGATATAGAATGCCAAAGGAACTTATAAATGCAGTTACTATTGTGGGCCTAAAATACTATCTGTAAAACTTGCTGGACTCTATATGATGAACTCATTCATTTAATAGCTCTGATCAGCACTTCCTCATGGATTTTGAGACAAAAAAAAAAAAAAAAAACTTTAATCATCTGATCTCTCTCCTCCACTAGAGACAGCTGAATCTCATGGAAGTATCCTGCAGTGACAGAGCACTCTATACTGCCATGCTTATGCAAAAGATTTGATAATGTGACGCTGCAATAAAAAATTAAAATGTTCTGCAATGGCAAAAAGAGACAGCTACTACTGCTGATGGTTCCAGCTGTATTCATCCTGGACCTGTTCACCACTGATTCTCCCAGTAGCATAGACTTGCTTTGGCTCAGGCATGGCACACAATAACACTTCTGCCCAGCACAGTGAAGACTGTAGCAAGCTGTTGTGGGAGGAAATGTATTTCATCTAGTAAAAAACTCATCAGAATAAAGCTAATTCACATAAACTGTCTGAAGGAGTCTGAGTTTATGCCAGATCATCACTCTGCCGCAGTACTTTTGATCTAGAACTATGAGTCTTAAAAGTGACTTTACTGTATTGTCAATACATGTCTTCAGTCATCCATTTACAAAACCAAATAATGGTATTTCTCTCATCTCAGGTATTTTGTGGAAGAAATAAATAGGCTGTGATATGCTTTAATATTTTGAAGCCATAAGCATAATTCTCTACATAAATATCACCATCAATCCCATCCAAGAGTGATTGTATGATTAAGAAAAATGTGCTGGACTACCACATATGTTTGCAGATTTTCTGCAGTTACCTTGCTAGCGTATATAATGTAAGCAGCATAATGTTTCAGCACGGAATTCAGTGCAGGGCAATATGCTGAAACTAGAGCTGCAGAACATTGGATCATAAGGAGATCTCTACTACCACAGCTGATGGCAACCCGACCAGGCTGGTTTTCATATACCTGTGCAGGATACCGCAGTCAGACCCCAAGGCACTTAGCCACCACCCTGGCAGTGTGAGGAAAAGAACACGGTCATTGAGATTCATAACTCGGCATTCAGCGACGGTTTTCTCACATAATATAACGCTGTGGCTGGGTACACATGTAGATGGAGAAAAACATTCAGGTACCTGTTTGGTTCAGCAACAAGCAGAAAGAAGTCCTTCCTACTTTAAGATGCTTTTTTTTTTTTTTGCATGAAGGAGTTAGGAGTTCTGTCTGCTCTTTTTCTTGGGCTTGGGATTTGATGTTGCCTGTTCTCCATAACCAGCATCACTGCTATATGCTGTCCACCTTAAAGACTGAAAGGAAATTTTGAGAGGCCCTGACTGTATGGATTATTCATCCTTAATCTTCCAAATACTTATATCACCACAAGCTAGTCAGTGCTGCAGACTTTGAATACATTAAGAAAGTGTCATTCACTCCAAAAATTCAGAGCTGAGCCAGATGGCACATCTGACTGTGGTGTCTATGAGCCACCGTACTACTTGTGTGAAAAGCAGAAAATGAAGCATCAGGGAATGAGAGTACCAGAAAGCTCTCTTGCTGCTCTTACCTAGGGAAGCCATTGTCATTTAAATGGTGTGCCTATTGCACATTGATTTGAGTAAACATACAACGTAATGTCTCTGTTATCATTTGTTATAAATACCATAGCAGATAAAAAACAGGGTGAAGTAAGGATCTTGGACAAAATGGAAGTAGCACCTTGAAATGTTATGTGATTTTTCTTCAATATGCATGCACATACAATAGTTCCTTCTGCAGCTGGAATTCAACGCGCATGAGTCAGCCTCTCCGATATCAGTAATTACAGCTATAAATGCACAGCTATTACGCATTCAGCTTGTGTAGCCTGGGAGTAGTCTACCAGGAACGAAAAGGTCCTGAGCAGATGCTAAGGCTTTGTCGCCATTCCTGACCGGGAAGCAGGAAAGCCAGCAGTCAGAGATACTTCCTTGAAAGCAGCAGTGTTAAGGACGTGGTCCTCCCAACACCCCGTCATTTGCATGTTCATTCTCCCAGCTTCCTTTTCATGTTGTTTAATCCACACTGATTAAACACGATCTGCACATTTACAGCCTTCCTGACCGTCCTTCTCATGTATGCCTCTGTAAGGCCTGCAAAAGATAAACACGGCAAGTATGTGATGTTGTGGGGATTTTTGGCACCCCGTTGGAGGATTTTGAGTGGCTTTTCAGGTGCAGTCCCGCTCAGGATGTACATGCTCCCCGTTGTCCAGCCCAAAAGCAGTGTTAGCTGCAAAGCGGGACTTCAGGACGTACGTGTGACCGGAGAACGAGCGCAGTCTTCGAGAAACGATGGCAGGACAGCGAGCGCAGGTGAGCCCGCCGGCCTTTTGGCCCGGGCTGAAAGGCTCGGCCCCAAACGGCAGGCTGGCCTGCAGAAGCGGAGCGCCTGGTGACCCAGGCCGGCCACCCCGCACCTCAGGCCTCGGGCCCCGCGGCAGCACGCCGCCCCGCC
>VXAA01004465.1:492624-546844 GCA_013399115.1 Anseranas semipalmata
TTTGTGCCCGAGGGCGGGGGTGGGGGGATACAGGGCTCGGGGGCGCCCGTGCTGGGCTCGGACGCGGTGCTGAAGCGGCCCTGTCCCCGCCGGCAGCCCCGAGGCCGGCACCGAGCGCTCCTCGCTTCTGGCTTTCGGGTCTTCTCGGCATTTATTTATTTATTTGTTTCGGTCTTCGGGGGCGGCAAACTTGCACGGACTTTCAAGTCTCATAAATGTCGCATTGTAGCTTTTTTTTTAAAAAAAAAAAAAAAGCAAAAAACAAAAACCAAAAAAAAAACAAACAACGGTGTGAGGAAACTGTGAGGAGTAGGTACATGCATGCCTTAGGCGCTGTTTTTACCAGGATTGAACTCTGCTGCGACTGAATGAGATTATTCACGTGCTCTAAGCTAAGCCTTATGGAAGCCTCGCCGGCAGCCACAGAATGATTCTTCATCGGTTCTGGGTGGACTGAGACATTTCTGTTCAAGATGCTGCTTTTCCTGAGTAGGGTCCAACAGTAGAAAGCTCTTTAAATGGTAAACTTACCTTTTAGTACCATAAGGGGTCTTTCAGGAAATGGCAATGTTTCCAGTACCCTGCTTAGATGATCTTTATTTTTTTTCTCCTTTTTAATGCTACTTCTTTAAAACTGAGCTATGGGTACATGCTGTTGCTTTAGGAAAACTCTGTGCAACGTTGTGTTAGCTCTCCCAAAGGAAATGTAAATATACTTGTTTCGTGTTGCTTCTAAAAGGATGTTGCTTAAGGTGAAGAAACAGTTCTTCTGGTTTGACAGAGAATTATGTATTTATGTAAATGTTTTGAGCTGACATTTGGATAATGTAAGGTAGAGGAGGGCTCAGATCAAAAGAAAAAACACAAAAGCTCTTCGTAAGATGAACCTTATGTAAGGAGCATTGGCAGTTTGGGAGTTAGTGAATATATATGGTAGCCCCCACATTTTTTAAGTCTCAATGTAAATTTATAGCATGTTTATCCCATTGTTATGGTAGAGATACTTTTTAATAAAGTTCATTAAATGGTCCTCTCAAAATTCTTTGATCTTCAAAGCAGAGAATACATAGTCTGATGAATCCCTGATACAGTTGCTACTCTGACTCTTCTAGCACTTAAAATAAAATTAATTTGTCCCATCTTTTCCTCCACTGAGATAGGTTCTCCCATCCTTAATGTACTTTTTTGCCTTGTAGCTATCTCAAAATCAGTTCATGAAAAAATTGAGCACAAATATTCATATCTGTTTGTTTTTAAAGGTCAGTTTCTGGTAATTAATATATCTCGGAAAAAATAAAGCATGCATGCAAAAACATTCCTTTCTGCTCTTTTAATTTAATGTATTTAATCTCTCTTTTCTGGATTCTTCCCCTCCCCCAGTTAGATAAAGCATGGAGTGGACAATCAAGTTCTAAGTTTAGGAATTGGTCATTAAACTGTTAAAAACAGTGGGGGGGTTCTTTCACTAAGTTCAGTTGGTGCCAGTTTGGGGCAGTTTATAATCTTAATTATGTAGTTAGGTCTTCCTGGTATCAGGAGAACTGAACCACAGTGCTTAAAAATAAGCACATGCTTACATGGTTTGCTGTAACAGCATTTGTGTGTTTATGGAGTGGTCTTGATTATTCATCTTTTTTGTTTCATATCAAGTCTGTAGGTAGCTAAGGAAATTTGTGTGCTTTTGACATTAGCAGAATGGGCTAGAAGCAGTAAAAATACTTTCTTTGCAGCTTGCATAATGTGATCCATATAACGTTGAAAAGTGCTTATTGATTCTTGCAGCTTCATGTATACAGCGTGTGCTCTGTGTGTTTACTATCTCTGTAACCAAGGCATGTCAAGTGTTTTGTCATTCTTGGAGACTGTAGGATAGAAGCTGGCAACAGCCTTTCCTGAGGGCCTGGGCGGCTGCTCGTAAGGTGCTGCCTGCCCTTCTTCCCCCAGCTTCTGCTGGGTTTTGAGGGGAGGTAAGAGCCGGCGCAGTTTCTGTGCAGTTTTCAGCACCTTGCAGGACATGGTGTTGTGCTAACTGTTACTGAGAGCATTTGTCGTATTGCAGAATGTATACTGGTTGTTGCGCAAGGTAAGCCTTTGGTTACTGCTGGTAGTTATATGGTGCTATAGTTGAAATTTATATATGGCAGAAGTTGGTGAAGTGCAAACTTCACTAATCGGGCCAAATAAAACGCGCACTTAGAAGCATATAGATGACCAGTTTGGTAGATGTTGTGATATTCAAAACCCCTGATAGCTTAGAACTGAGTAGCAGAATGAGCACGAGTTAAATGCAGTGAAATACTTTTCTAAATCATTGAATCGTGGAATATCCTGAGTTGGAAGGGACCCGCAAGGATCCCAGTGCTAGGCAGGGATTGGGAGGAGGGGTCCTCGTACCTTCCCTGCCACCTGGTGTAAAGTACAGCTCAGGCGCATTCCTCATCCTCCAGGTGTAATCTGTGCTTGAATCCCTCTTGTACTGTACTTGCTCGTTGTGGGCCCACGCCGCTGATACTCTGAATTTTATTTTCCCAAAATAGATCAAGTGTCTGATGTGTCATCGCAGATTCCTGCTGTGGTTATGAGGTCATGCGTCTTGTCTTATTCTTCACATTTGTACAGTCCAGAAAGAGCTTCTACTCCTTCTTTGGGGCAAGAAACTTCAAGTCCTCCTTCAGTGAGCTGGAAATCCCACCTTTTACCTTCCCTCTTCGTTCTCCAGTTGTGAACTAAAAAACCGTATCATCCTGTTGCAAGGTACAATGCCTACCATTTTACTGTTACCTCCTCTTTGCTGTAAAACTTTTATTTGTGATCAGCAAAGTAGGGGGAAGTTGAAGATGTTGCAAGTGACTTGTATGTTTTCACCATTGTCCAGACGTGCATGCTTTTTTTTATTTTGAAACATTAGATTTTTTACAGTTACAGGTAATGGTAAGCTAGCATTAGTTTCTTCAGTGTGACACAGCTATAAGCTACATCATAGTCAAGAAGGAAGTTATTTGTAAAACTGACTGCGTGGTGCTGTGTACGTGCATAGACATCAGGCAGTTCTGTCAAGTAAAGCAAGTGCTGAATGATGGCCATTTTATTAACCACTCATTTTTGTTGTTAGTTCTGTCTTCAAGATTCATGTCTTGTGTGACTGCGTACCACCCAGCCAGCCCCCTGTGTTTGGCACCCTTTGTTTTTGATGTCGCCTCTGTTACTGCAATATTTGAAATTCTGTAGACAGTGATACACCATCTGAAATGTCTCTGAGGCCGAGGAATGTCTATATTACAAGCACAGGAGCTGGGACACAGAGGCTGAAAGATTCATCCAGTGCTGTGTAAAAAGTATGTGTCTGCAGATCACATCCCAGTGTTAACAAGAAGATTTTTATCCTCTTTTAGTGGTGACCACTTCACTGTCAGTCATAGAACTCATCCTATGAAAAAAGCCCTTGGGATCCGGAATCTAATTGCACTTGACTGATTTTGTCACTATACAGATTACTGAGTTGCAGCTTTCTGGCATGTGAAAATATAAATTAGAAGGCCTAACTTAGCATTGTTTGATAGGAGTTGCTAGTTTATGATCAGAATTATATTAAGCATAATGAACACAAATAAAAAGATGGTTTGATTACATAAATAGTTAAAAAATTGAATACTCTTCAGCAATAGAAATATTGCTGTAATTTACAAATGCAATTGTTAAATCTTGTTTACAACTCCAGAAACATGGCCATATCATTTGAACTGGAGGAAACTGCTAGCATTTAAATTTAGCGTTTGATGAGCAGTAATGGGATGTTTGCTTTCAGCACTAAAGCTGACATAAAATACTACAACTGTTGTGGCAGTTTGCCACTTTTTTGGCTGTGGTTGCACAACTCTTGGTGAGGCTTTGTGATAATATCAGATCACTGATCTGATATGGGTTAAGAATAACTGCAGGAGCAAAAGAAATTGGTGTGTAGGAAAGCTATTTTTCGGCTAACTCTTTTAAGTGGTGCAATTTGCTGGTACGGCCATTTGCAGGGTTACAGTGTGGAACCGGGGGGGTGCAAGCAGCAGTGGGGACGTGGAAGGGAAGTGGAATTAGCAGGTAGAGACCTTTCAGCTACTTTTGCTCTTGAGAAAACTGCATGTGAGGTTGCTGTCAGCATTCCTGTAATCTAGTCAAGAGAGGGCAATGTGCTTGGTTGCAACAGCTGTAGTCGTCTCCATGTGCCCAGCCGGCACCACAGTCTGAATCTTACTCTGTGTACCCACTGGGGCGTTTGCTGCCAGCAGCCGTACCGTAACAAAGCCCGTGTCCGCAGAGAGAGCGAACGGCACGGATTCTCCTTGGCTGTTCTGTGCCCAGAACTTCCCGTCCCTCTCTATCTGGGAAAGTCGTTTGCTTATTTCTCCTGCTGAGTTTGTTTTCACGAGAAGTTCTTGGCCCGGGTACCCGTGTGAGTCAGCTAAATGTCAGCTAAATGACAGCTTAATTGTAGCAGAGGGGTGTGCCTACCACTCTTCGGGTCTCCGCATAGCTAGCCCCAGCAGTGGTGGCTGGGGCAGCAGGGTGGTACCAGGGGTGCCAGGCTGGTGCCAGGGGGCACCTGGCCCGTACTGGGGCTGGTGGCCTGTGCTAGGCTCTGGCCTGTGCTGCTTCGCTGCTGCTGCTGCTGCTGCTGCTGCTGCTGCTGCTGCTGCTGCTGCTGCTGCCTGGTTTCCCAGCACTGGAATGGCACTCCCGTTCAGATATATAAACTCCGGTGAGTTAACCACACAGATCATGAGAGCCAGGGAGAGAGTTCTCCTCTTGGCTTCATTACAAACTGCTGTTTTTCCGCAAATCTAAAGTTGGTGGGGATTTTTTTCATAATGAAGAGGATTAACTGCATGGGATAGCATGTCTCAAACTGTGGTTTGCTAATTACTGATGATTTTTAAGGCAACAGTAGGGTCACAGGCTGCATGTCAAATGGTTTTAACTTTTTTTTTTTTTAGCTTACTGAAGGTTTCTGTTGGTCTCTGAGTGATTTGGAAGACTGTTTGCAATCTGTTGGTTTACAAAATTTAAGAAGTGGGGTTTCATTGTTTGCTTTTTTTTCCCAGCAAACTTATTTGTTTTTGATTGATGAAGACATTTGTTTTGGGTCAATATGAGAATTTTCATGTTTATGTACATTCCCTAATCCAAACTGTAAATGTGTAGGGTTTTTAAAAGGGAATTTAGAATTTTATGGGCTTTCCGGTATGGCTTTATACAAAAATATTCATAGCATGATTGAATTGAATGGAAAGATTCTGGGATTCTGTGGATTTCTGCATTAAAAAGTTCTGCAGATGTTCTTTTCCTTTGTACATAATTAGAGTCTTGGTTTTAATGTGTCATGTGTCAGGTGTTTTTGCCTGAGAGCAATGCAATCTTTGTATGAGACCATGCCCAGGTTTACAGTGTGTCAGTTTGCACTACGTAGCTTGTTGGTGCTTCCTCCTCAGTAGAAAGGTGCGCGTGTTCAGTGGTATGCAGTTTGTGTGACAGTTTTTGATAATAGAAAGACAGTGACATTTTTAACCTCTGTAGAAGGACCAAAACCGTCTCAGGTAAGAACACTGAACTTCATTGTCAGTAGTGCTATCTGAGCTACGTTTTTTGGATCACTTTATTATTTAAAGTTATTTTAGTGTCAGTTCTGGTATTCAGAATTCTAGTAAGAAATGGGTCAGGTGTGTCATGGACTTTAGGCTTCAGTGTGATCTTACTTGTTCTAATGGCTGACAGATTTGAGGGGGCTTGTGTACTGGTTTGAATTTTTTTTCTGCATAATTCTTAAAAATCATTGATAAGGCAATAAATAATCCTGTTCAGTGATACATTAGGGAGGCTTTTTTCCCCCAGGGTGTCTGCTGACCATATTAGAAGAGGTTTATCTGAGGATGGAGTGGTGAAAATTTATTTTTGCAGCTGTTGGAGAGGTTGCCATGCAGTGTAGTTTTTTGGCTCGTGACTGAAGTTGAGGATGACTGCACCTTTGCCCTCTTTATAGTATGAAGTGTAATCAGCAGATCCACACCTGCAGGTATTCACTAGGATCTTCTCTGTTTTGGTTTGTGATATGTTTTATGGGAGTCTGGTCGGAGAGAAGAAGGGCTGGTTCTGATTCATGTGGCGTGGAGGTCTCCTACCCAGTCCTCCCAGCTCCTGGTCACCAGGCTGCAGAGAGGTGAAATGGTACTTCTGTGGCTCTGAGGGTATTGTTCATGCCCTGGGCGAGTAGTCTGAAAAGAAAAAGGCATGTGTGACTTACCTTGCATTGACGAGCACACCTTTAGGTCAAACTTGGGTACCCAGGCTCTGCCAAGGCTAATGACTCTCCTTGATTTTTAACTGACGTGAAAGTCAGTATGGGTAATTGTGTAAGGTATATTGCAGTGCGTGAAGACACGCACAGAAACGTTTGAGGGACTGGTACTGCAGCCCTTTATTCCCCACTCAACTTTGCACACACTTTGAAGAAAAAAAAAAAAAAACACATTCAGAGTGGTAGTGGAAGATCCTGGGAGGGAAGAGAGACATCCCACAAAGTTCAGTCACTTTGTTCAACACGGAAACAAAGAAGTATTATGAAGAGGTTTTTGGCTAGGAGACAGAAAACCCTTTCATGGGTGTCTACAGCTTCTGGTTTTGTTTTTAATACAAACATGATGATGTAACAAGACATCTTATTAAATAATGATACTTGTACATTTTATGTTATTGGGTTTTGTTTACAATGTAAACCCTTTGCCAGCTATTCATAGATCACTACAGTAGGACACTGAAGTATGAGCAAATGATATTACTACGTATTTCTGAGTAGCAATAGAAATCTGAATTGAACCTTACTTTGCTTCAGGGCTTTGCCCGTCTTCATACAATAAATAGTTTGAAACTACCGGGACTGTGGGTGAATAAGGATCGTTCTCTGTCATGATCACTTTTTCTCAGGCTGTTGTACATACGCTGAAATGTGTGGTGATGAACTCTTACAGAGCTGTGGTGCTGCAGGGACTACCTCAATCTTCAGTCATGTCAAGGCAGAAGAACACACAAAATATTATTGCTGGGTATGCGAATAATGGAATTCAAGTATGAGATATTAAAAATACCTTAAATGAAAACACAAATGCCTGTGTAATTTTAAGATACCTTTTAAAATTCTGTTGTAATTAGGTGAAACAGTGAATTTAGCAGAAGCTTTACTGATAATTTTTACCAAAAACTTACCAAAAAATCAGACCTCTTCAATAAAATAATTCATATTAATTCAGCAGGACCTCTTAAATAGCAATGTAAATGGTAAATTGCTTTTGTTTCCTTTATGTAGGAATACCTGTTTAAAATGTTCATTGTTAAATTCAGTTTTTATTTATTTTTTTTTTTCAAATGTAGTTTTTTCAAAGCTGGGACTAAAAGAACAGGTAGTTCATAACTATAAATATTTAGGTTAAGATGTAATGGTTCACACCTGAAATGTACTCATAAGGATGTTTTATTCAAACTCTTGTGCTTCAGTGTTTGTAAAAAGAAACTCCAGCAGCCAGAGGAGCATCCTACTTGTTAGCTCAAAACGTTAATTAGGTCTTGGAGTACTGTAAACTGTCATCTTTGCTGAGTTCCAAGCACTCTGCCTGGAATTATGTAGAACACAGGCAACTAATTTTGAGCTGTGGAGCAACATTTTAATTGTTTGCATACGTTAAATAGTAGATTTAGTATACTGTGGTGTTCTCATGCAAAAGAGCCAAGAAACATACCAGTGCTTTGCTAGACTGGATATTTTGTAAAGCTGTCCCATGCCTTTATTTAGGATTTACAAGGTAGCTTCTCTTCCTTTGGGTTACAATAGTGCTAGAGAGCATAACAATTCTTGCTGGGTGTTGGTGTATACCTAAATATTACTTTTGTCATGTACTTTGTATACATTTACACTGGAGTCTGAAATGTTACTGCAGACAGACGCCACCCAGCATTGTCTGCCTTATTTGACTGCCATTTGTAGCAGACTAGCAGAACCCGACGTTTTGAGTGGTGAATGAATACTTTGAATCATGTGCAGCCTATATAGCCTGCAATGAAAACAGTGTTGTCCTCAGTAATGTCTCCGTACCTCAGCTAACTAGGTTATTATTAAGTGAGCACAAGCCTTTCTGTTGTGCTGCAGTTGACTAAGAGCTAGTATGCAAAGCTTTGGTGTAAAAGAAGCACATTCGAACCACTCTTCTGAGTTACTGCTTCTTGATACTGGTTCTTGAAGAGCTAACATCCAAAGCATCAGTGTAAAAAAAGAAGCGTTTCAAATCACTCTTCACAGTTTCTGGTTCTTCCTGCTGCAGCTCAAATTGAGATTAGTCTTCTGTTAGCACCTGAACCAATCAGTTATCTTGGTCTTTCCAGGAGGTCATTAAGCTCATTACTCCATTGCTAATTAGTAGTCTCACTTTTTGCCTTTTCTCTATAAACTTGGGGGGGGGCAGTAATGTGCACTTCTCTCACTCTAATTTTAGAAGATACTGTTAGAAGATATTGGGCCTGCCTTAGAAGGGCTGATTGTGTTGTCAGATAACTTCAGCTTGCAAAGGTAAGAAAGGAAATCATTATCTTTAAGTTTTCATAATGGACGCTAATGGTATTTTCTTACCATGTGAACTACTAGAAATCTGGTTTAGAAAGAAGAAGGAGTCATGGTCTGCTCTGTCTTTGGGGACTCCAATTTGTAGAATTAGCTACATTTCTCTGGGATCAGAACTCCATTGTACTAAAGCTCAAACAAAGTATGCCTTGCATGTTACTGACCTCAGAGTTTCTTTTGATGAGTCTTTGATCAATGTTTGACTCTGACCAGTTTCTTTCTGCTTCATGTGCTTTGTGTCGGAGGGGTGACAGGAACTCCAAAGGGTGGAAAATGTACCTGATGGTTGATATGCTAACCTCTTTTTAGAGAGCAATACCCTGTTTACCTTAGTTTCTCAAGAAGAAAAGTTGTATAAGGATCCCTACAGCAGTTGTGTACCACAGAACTCGCCTTTGAACCCGCTCAAGAAATATCCCTGTAGTTTAAGTATATTTATGATCAGACTGACTTCAGTGCAGCCCCAAAGCAGTTGTGTGTCATCGGTGCCCAACCTTATATTTTTGTTGCTAGAATTTATTTATCTGTGATTTAAGAATGAGAATTTGCTAACAGCTGCTTGACCTTACATGGAGGTCAATCATTAACTGGTAAGTAGTGATGAACATCTGTACAATTACTAAGTGCAGTCACCTTTAGCACTCGCCTTGACTCCTCCCGGTTTGTGTACACACGTTGCAGAGACTACCTGTTATTCAGAAGCGCCCTTTGCATCTCACCGCTTTAATCATAGCTCCGAACTGGTATGAAGTGACAGCCTGTGAACACAGGGTGCTGAAACCTAACCACGACCCTTTCGTGCCAAGGCTGTTCGCGTTCCCTTCATTAGTTGCTGCGCGGCCTTCTCGTCCGTAGCTCTCCCTGTGGCGCGGGCAGGTGCTGAGGCGGCGGGATGCGAGTCTGCGCGGTTGTGCCAGCAAGCCCTCGCGTCCCCTGTCACGGGCAGGCTCGGATGGAGCTCCCGCCCGGCCACGGCTTTTCCATGGGTGCCGGGCCAAGTCCTGAGCGGCGCTGAGCATTGTGACATAGGCCGGGGGTGGCTGCGCTAGGGACTCTGCTGGCGGAGGCGAGACCTCCGCGCCTGGTGATGGTGGCAGGGGGACGTGCGCCTGGGGTAAGTGTCACGGGTTGTCCTAAAGGCCTGGCGCGCACACGTCGTCTCCAGCGGGTGTGGGTCTGTAATTAAAAGTTCAGTTTGAAAAAAATGGCTAATGAACAGGCACCTCTTTATTAAATTAAGGCATTTACTGAGAACTGTAGTAATAAAACAAACTTCTGTACTAATTGTGTACTAGAAGCTAAATTGCTTAACTTCATTATTTTGAATAATAATGTATATTGCCAGGTCATATTCCAGCCTTTATTGTATATGTGCCTTTCAAAAGGGAGATACTGTGGACTAATCTATCTTTATTCTTTTTTTTCCTACCCTGAGGCAGACTGCTCGAAATAAAACACCATTGTGGTTTATTTCAGAAATACATACCACAGCAATTATGATAAAATCTCTTTAAAGGGTTTTTTTTTTTTTTTTCATGGCATTGTACTAGCTGTTACTTGAGTTGATTCTTGCCTATTTATGACTGCATCCCTGTGCCAAACTGACTTAGGGATCAGAAACTCCTGGTAAGTTGACTGGGAACAATAATATCAAGCAGTTCTTAGGCCTTTGCAAAATGCAGGGAGATTTCCCCTTGGTTGTGTGGTACTCAGGGAAGACCCCGAATTTAATATCAGGGTGCTTAGTTTATTTTAATCGAACATTGTCTTGTCCATTCATATGCTGTACATTCAGATATTATAGAACTTTGATTTGAAATTAATTTATGCAACTAACATGTGATCTGAAATTCCCTCAATCTTCTACTCTATTTGTCCATTCAGACTTGATTTGTTTAATGTCCAGTCTTTTTTAATCTATCTTTCTAATGTCTAGCAAATGTCCAATTTAATGCTCATTATCAGAATAGCGTCATTAGCTATACCAAATGTGGAAGTGTACACACACATTCACATTCTCCATCCAGAATAGTTAAACTGGGCTGAAGATGCCAGTAGCAGTTTCATCTGCCTTCAACTGAACCTAGATGTGTAATAACAGACCGCAGTGGGAAATCATCTATGTGGTGGTGGTGGTGTTGTTTTTTTGTCACAACTTGATGTTAGTAGAAGAATTCAGCTTTGATTTGGTATACCTGCAAATTATGATAAAATTCATGATAGGAATACCATTTTTCTTTTCTTGAATTGAAGGAATGTGTCTCAAAAGTTGAGTTAAAAACAAAAGATGCCTTAGCATGTTGTTGTTGGCTGCTATTGAGCAATGTCTTGATTTTTACACAGACCTTAGTAACAGAATTTTAACTTGAAATTATTGGTCCAGGGACAGTCGGTTTCTTTCAGAATTTTCACTTGTTTGTTGAAACGTGAGCATTTTGCTCAGTGTTCACAACATGGCAATACTGTAGTAAAGTGTCACAAATTATGTGAAAACTACTAGAAATATAAATGTTTTTATGAAGTATTTTGAAGGATGGTAAGTAGGTAGGAATAGCGAAAAATGAGACTTCATTCTTCCATTTGCAATGATCTCCAGGCAAATTAGTGATGGAAGGGAAGAACATCTGGTAGGAGTTCAGTAATTGTTTGGGTTAAAACTTTCCTGCGGTGCCAAACACATTAAATATTTCTGTGTTTTCTTGCAGTGTTTATTTAGTGTAGTTTATCTTATGTTTTTATGCAGAATACATTTGAAACAGTGGGGACTATTGTATTTAGAGGCAGCAAAGCTGAAAAGGTTGGGAACAATTTTCAGCTTTGGTGTTCTGCATTTCTGCTAACTGAAACGAGAGGCGGTTGTTGACATAGGAAGATGGAGGATCAGAGTCTTTCTGTGAGACCTCAGAGGTTACCAGTTATAAATATTAATTCAGTGAATTTTTTGCTTCCACCTATCAGCTGTAGATGATATTTACAAAGTGTTTTGCAAACTGAGAAATACCGTGTAGAAGTGTGTATCTGCAAAGTGAGAATGGTATATGGTGGTAATGTACTGGAGGTGGGATTTGTAGGAGCACCCCCTAACTTGGGAGGGAGAGAAATCTAATTCTTTGATGTTTTTCTTATAACTTCTATCAGGTTTGCTGGATACTGTGTTTTGGCCATTAACATTATATGTAAAGTTTACAAACATAAACTTTATACAGCATACCTCATACAATTTTGCATTTTATTGAAGAATTAAAGCTAGGTTGTACGTGGGAATGAGGAGTTGAGCAAGCTGCAGGTGGTTCTTGTAACCGCTCTTTGTATAGATTTATTGTATAAGGCACTGAGTGCAAAAGCATTTCATGAAGTTCATTAACGTGGCCTAGACTAAATCAAAAGTAAGTTTTCACTTGCTGTTAAAAGCTTGCACTTACTTTGTGAAGTTCAACTCAGTACTCTGCATGACAAGCTGTAGTTTAAAGCCTGGGATACAAGAAGAAAACCAGGGCCCAGCCCTTGGGAGCCGCTCAGTCCCAGAAGTTTCCTCGGGTGGAAATGAGGGGTGCAAGGGTTCCCCCATTTATTTGGGAGACTCTTAAGGACTAAATGACAAAGTTGTAAGAGCTATACCTTTAAGGGCCAACTGGAAAAAGAAGAAATACAGCATACTGAGTATAGGAAAGGGTAACATCTTACGATGAGGGCTGCTGTCTGCATTGCCTGTTCCCTTGAGCTTGCTGCTGTAATGTTGTGGGGCTGGGTGCTCAGGGTTATCTGCCTGTGTGCATGGTAAGCAGGTGTAGGCTGTGCTCCTGCTTCTGCTGTAGGTTCTTGAGCGAACCCCAGCAGCACAAAGTTAAATTTGTCGCTCTGAAGCATCTGTGCTATCTAATGGACCTTGACAGTGTGTTTCATGCCATATATTCTATTAGGTGACTTTTTATTTGTCCCTATAAAGTAAAGGAGTGTATTATATGTATCTGTTCTATTGGCCCATGGGGTCTGAGAATCAGACTTGGCAATTGCTGAATCATTAGCCAAGCCAGCAGTGGTGTTGGGAACTTCTAAGGTCATTCTTGGTCTTTCCATCTGTTCATTTACATTATGTTCAAGAGCATAGGGCTCTCTGCCGCGAAAATGGATGCTGCAGTGAACTATCATTTCAGATGCAATAGCTATTAAATGTAGGGGGACAGAAGTAATACCATGTGTTGCAGTTTTAACTTTGTTATGCTGTCTGATAGCAAATAACAAAGAGGGGTGACAACAATAGCAAAAGCCAACTTGCAAGGAGTATAGCTAGCCTGGGAATGGTACACATGAGATTATTTTATCTCTATTATGCTGCATTCTGCTGAATTAATGCAAAATATGATTAATAAGGTCTTCTTTATAAATCTGTGTACAAACTGTATTGCTGGGTTTCACTGGGAAGAGAAATTCCCATTCCTGCTCAGTCAGAATAGGATTGATTTGGACATGGTCCATGAATGTGGTTGGCACTGCAGCCTCCTGTACCTCCTATTGACAATGTCCTAATTTTCTAGTATCAGTGATCCCTCTCTAGGGAATGAAACTCTTTTACCTGTCCAAAGGAAGCATGGTAATTTGCTTCTGAAAAGACCCTCCATATTCTTGCAAAAAGAGACCAGATTCTTTTCTTTTTGTGTAACAATACAGCCCAAGAACACCAGTCATTGATAGCAAGTTCAGCTAAACAAGGATTTTTACAGATGCAGCACAAAGTCATTTGTCTGGTTAGCTGCTTAAAAAAACAAACAAACAAACAGAGATTTAAAAGCCACGGGTCGCTCAGCTCTAATACTGTGTTGCAGTGCCACACAATACAATTATACATGATTTTAAATACTGTGTAAAATAACCCTAATGTTAATACCAATTCCTTGTTAGGAAAAGCTGTAACACCCGTTATGGTATTGGAAAGACGACCTGTTATTCACTAACTTGTGATTCATATTATGTGACGTCTTTTATAAGCATAGTCAAATATTTGCTTTGATATTCTTTGTAGTTCAGACATTGTAAGAACATGTGTTCACGTATTTGTTATATGATGTTCATTTCCTAACATTTTATGGGAATAAATTACTTTTCCATTTCTCAGTTCTGATGCTATATTCTGTTGAGGATATTTTGCAGTTTGTCACTACATGTTAGTGACTGTATTTTATAACGCTATGTCTGTGTGTGTTTATATATGTACAGTATACACATATATAACATCCTTATAATATAAAATATGAAATATATAATGTAGGCAGTATATATGATAATATAAATACATATATATTTATATAAACTGTGCATAGTAGGATTTACACTTTGTATATTTCCTTCCAGCCTAATATGCCTGCATATGGTTTAAATAGAAGCTTTTACAGGGTTGAAAAGCGTATGATCTTTTCCTTTGTTTTCAAGTCTGCTCTAAGTAGCAGTATTCTTAAAGTCAAGTTGGTTTCTAGTAAAATGTAAGTGATGACAGTAAGTTTGTGAATACTTATGGTATAGCTTTTTCAGCCTTGAATTGCGTTATGGTGGGGAATGAGGGTTGTTAAGGAAGCCAATTTAAGTAGCATTTTCTTTCAAAATGTAAGAATGATTAAACAGACTTTTTTTTTTTTCCCCACAGTCGTTATGGCACTGTAAGAATTTGAACACATCTTGCATGATTTAAGTTTTGAATGTAGAAACTTCACAGGTTGCTTAGGCTGTAGGTGTCTGTTGTCATCCACAGGGGTGACTCTGTCACTTGCTGCTTGTCCTACTGCTAGAAGGAAATCTAGAGGATGTTTCTTACGGTGTGTAGGACCCTCTTGATGTTTTAATTCAAGAGAGCTTGTAAACAGCTTGTGAGCTGGACACCATATGTACTTCTTGTGCAACTGAGACACTGGAATTGGAAAATACTCTTTGAAGTCACCCTGTTGAAGCACTAAACAGAGCTTTGATGTGCTGTCCCAAAGCCAATAAGCGTCCTCTTTTGAGGTGTTCCTAGCTATCAAGTAAAGTGGGCAAAGCTGTACCCTACGTGCCTGCAAACACTGATGCTTAAGCCTTGAGTTGCTCGGGCAACAGGGTTCAAGCTAGGCAGAAAGGATTTAAGATGGAAAGTGTTTCCCTGTTGTCTTGCTGGCTAAGTGTAAACTATGGAGAAAGAGTAGTGTACTCCATTATAGCATTTGCAAATACGCAGAATTATGCTTCCTGTTACCTTTAGTCAGTGTCCAGCAGGATGGCTAGAGGCCAAAACCAATAGCAACTCGTTTCCTGCTGATGTTTGATGAAAATTTGTTTTTCACAACAGAGGTGGGAAGGTTAAAGCCTCTCAGGGTGTTCGGTCTCTGGTCTCTTTTTTGGGTGTTGAAAGCCTACGAGGCACTTATGTCCTGTGTCAAGTGCACTTTGCTTTACAACCCACAACTTTCTGAGGTGGTACATCTCTAGTTCATGAATCAAGGTGTGGATACTTGGTGGGGGTAGGTGGGTGGAGTTCTTTATAAGGTCTTTTTGCCCCCCTCTCTCTTACCAGCAGAGGAGTTGAACAGGTGATAGGTATGCTTGTCAGTTGCTCTGCTGGCTGATCTGCAGATTGTATTGCCAATAGCTGGAGAAGACTGGCAGTTTATCCTTCCCATCTACCTGCAAAGTTAGACAGTATGTTAGTGTAATGAAAAACTGAAGCAGAGAGTAGGGTTGAGGAGAACAGTGACCTAGAATACCAAGCTGGTTTATTTTCAGTAAAACCTGCTTTCATCTCACTTCTCTTCAGCCCTCCCACTCCTCTTCCAACCCGCAATGCAGACAGACTGCAAACACAATCAGGAAAAAAAGATTCTTCTTCCTTCACAATGTTTCAGGAAGCATGTGTAACTCCTGAGATCATTCAAATAAGTGTTTTTAAAGCTGTCAAAATACAGTATTTTCATACAGGACTGTAAGAAACTGAGCTGCTTTTGTCAGTTTAAATATGCCTCCTGTATGCTTATTGCTGGCCTCTTTTATAAAAGGTGGTATAGGTTAGTCCTGTCTGGACCTATGGTATATTGCAGATGTAATTTAAGGGCCATGTATCTTTTCAACTAAAAGAGCCGTCCAGAACAGTGTTCCTTAAAAACAGGACTTTGCTTATGAGTATGTGCTACAAGCAGCTTCAGAAAGTACTAGTGAAACAAAAAATTGTTTAAAAAATGTTTTCATCTCAGGTAGCTCAAGTTTTCTTTCATAAAGAAAAGAAAGTTTAAGTTTCCTTAAATAGTATCTTCTATTACCCTTCATGGTTTTACTTTTTCCAGCTGATTCACAGGAGATTAATTGACTGTTGTAGAGATGTGCGCAAATGGTAACTCACGCAATTCATGTGACAATAAAGACCTTTACCACTGGAGCAACTTAGAGCAGAGAGAGAGTTATCAGCGTGAGGTGGGTGAGCAAGAAGAGCTTCCATTTTCCAGTCTGTTGCAGGACCACGCACATTTTCTTTGTCTCTTCTGCTCTGTAGCAGGGTGCACCCGTAAGTCACCTGCCTGCTCTTTATCCACCAAGGTGATCATCTGGAGTGATGTACCTACTGTCCTGTCTTCTGTTTTTCTTCGTGTTTTCCTTATTCTCTTGAAATCTGCATAATACACTTGTTTGGGACAACATTTACAGAGTTCTCTGTAGCCTTGCCCCTGTGTTAGATGTGAAGTATATTGGACTTTTATGCCCTAAATTGGGGGTGAGGAGGATGCTATATATATGAGAATAAATGCTAGTGTTATTTACGTATACATAACTGTATGATAGCAGTAAATTTTACAAACCATAACGAGGACCAAATTTTGTCAGACTAGAAGACGTGGAGTTGATAATACTTTATTGCTTTCATAATAATTAATGACACAAAACTTAGATGTGCATTTATCAACAAAGTGATGTATTATGGAGAGAAAAAAAAATCAGGCCTGTGGAGAGCGCACAACTTCAAACTGCACATCTTTCTTTTCGTTTAACAGGCATCCTGATGAAATGTAAATACTGATGTAGGCAGTCTATAATTAGCTACTACATAGTATTGTAACAGTGCTTTTTGATGTAAAAGAAACTCAAGAACTATTTCTTTTTCTGCTTGTTTGTGATTTAGGCCTCCTTCTCCCAGCACACTCTAATGCTGTTACTACTGCTCTCCTCCTACCTTTTTTAGTGAATGTAAGCACTTTTTTATGCCATAAACTTTCTGTAACTATCTTTTCTTCCTGATTGGAACAAATTTTTCAGGTGAATATTTTTATTACAGCTCATTCCATCTTCTAAATGAATCTTAAAATCACGCTTCAAACTAAGGGGTTTCAAACTAATGACCTTTTTCACATGCTACATGGTTTCTTTGATGTGACTGTACTCAAAATCAGATTGGATGTCCATGTTTAGCAAAATGTGTACTGAACATCAAATGGGTGTTAGAAACAAGGGCATCATCTGAATGGTGTAGGATTCTTAGCTGCCCGCCTCGCTGTTTTGGGTTCATTTTAAGTTCACGACTATTACAGAATTCTTCAAAATGGGTAACTAGATGAATTGTAGTCTGTATATATTGCATGATTTTTCCACTTAGAAAAAAAAAATGTTAATATGCATTAGAGCATTTATGGACCGTTAGCACTTAATATAAACAAATAAATAAAACCTCTTCTGCAACACTCACCTCATAAACTCTGTAACATGAAAGTTATGCTGGTCTCTTCATTGCTGCTCTCATCTACTGCATGATAAGCAGTAACCCAGCTGAACTTCACATCCTAAGGGTTGATGAGACAGAAACGGATATCTGAAAAATCAGAATAGGAGGGAAGAACTGATATGGCGCTTGTTCTCATAGTTACCAACAGAGTTAACAAATACACATACAGTAGGGGGAAGAGAAGGGTTTCTGATATTATTTTTGGAGCCATGCTGTATTACATAAATGTTTACAAGAGTCTGAAAGAGTGAATCTGCAGTTCTGCAAGGTCCCAGTGCAGGACAGGGTGATTAAACCAGCTGCCGTCTGTGAATTCAGTGCTTCTGCATAGTTCAGAATGCACCCTAATTATGGCACTCCGGTTTCTTCCAAAGCAAAGTCAAAACAAGCAGTAGCAACAATAATGGTGCTTTTAAGTCTTTAAAGTAACAGCTGATCCTTGCAGCAATGTGGCTTATATGTCATTGAGGTTCTGGAGGTGAGGAATAAAGAACGTGGCAGGAGTATTATGATGTATTTCTGCAGAGGAAATAAGGATGTCGGAGAATCTGCGCTTCCATGGTTAGAGGGATCTTTTTGTCCTGTGGGTTCCTGGTTCTTGGCTAACCGACTAAAATAAAGAATCTCTTCCCGTAAGAGATGGACCTATTTCTTAGCTGAAGGTGTGAGTGTTGATGACCTAGTAGGTGAGAATTTCTTGTTAGAGGGAAGTGTCGCATGTAAGACTGTCTTTACATTCACAACTAATAAAAGCGTTCAGGTAGTTTCTCTGTTAGACACCTCCAAACCGTGGAGTTTCAGAAGGGCAGTGGTTTCCTCTAGTTGCCCTAGGAATGGTCTCGCAGTTCCTATTCTATGTGGATACTTCTGCAGCTATTGCAGTTAAGGTGACTCTGTTCAGTTTGTGAGACAGGTACCTCCACTTACTTTTTTTAAACAGGGCCTACTTCTGCAAGCAGTTAAGCATAGGAATAATTTTATTTTCATGGTCTTCTAAATCAAATGTGAGTCAAATGGCTGCAGTTTGACTGGCTCCTTCACTTTTGTCTCATCTTGTGATTCCTTACAAGAAAACACTGTGTGTTGATGCAAGTAATCCAAACTAAGGCCATAGTGGTGCAGGAAGTAGGGAAGACATATTTCTTCAGAAACATCATCCTCTTATTTTGAGCTACCTCTTGTGATACTTAACCTTGTTCCTAATTATTTTATAAATGTTGTCCAGAAAAACACCTCAAAGGAGTGGGTGTGGACAGCTCATCATTCACTTAGTCAGTCTTGGCATTATCATTGCACCTTTACCGATATTACAGGCCCGTGGAAATAACGTTGTATAGTGCCAAGTGATAGGAGGAAACTATATTGAGACAGTGTGCAGTGACAAAGTTGAGTGTTAAGAACATAGTGGTGAAGCTTGCTGATACAAGATCACACGCACTGCAGTTAAAACGATGTTAATTTAATGAGCTGCAAAGGCAGTTCTTGGACTCGGTATCTCAAATATAACACTGATAAAAAGGTACATTACACAAAAAGCCTACTCAAAGTATATTTATGGACTATCTTCATGTTCAAAAATATTAACAAGTTTCATTTGACACACGGTGTTGGGGATGGAGGAGAAAATCATGCTGGATTTTTTCCCTTACTATCAAATACATATTTCTGCTAATAATTATAACAGTTAGCTGCAAAATGGGGAAAAGAAATATGTTTCAAGTTGTCCTGAGAGCATTAATTCCATTTAGTGGTGTTATTTGGATATTGTTGTTGTGGGAGTGAATTGTCAAAATAAGAATTGTCTAGTAGAGTACACTGCATACCGAGTGCCCTGCTTCTTGTTTGAGCCTTGCAAAAGAACAGAGTGTAACTGAGGTCTGTGTAAAAATACAGACGTGGGTTCCTTCTGCAGTTATAAACCATCATAGGAAAACTCAAATAGGAGAACTATTTGTTGAAGTTAAGGAAAATGTGTCCATGAGAAGTAAATGCAGGTAAATCACAATATTGATACCATGTTTTTCTCTGTGAGGGCCTACGCTTAAACTTGGACGTGATGTAGAAGAAGAAAAATACTTTGCATGCAACCTTTCCATTCTCTGTTCTCTTTAATCTGTGGCCTGTTTTGCAAGGTATAATGACAAAGGAAAAGAAAGGGTACATAAGGCCTAAATGTCCATGATAAAGGCTCTCTGCTATCAAAAAACATTGCAGAAGTAACTTCAGTCATTTGAGTCTTTTCTGGTTAATTGTGTCTTCTAGCTTTTCAAGATGGCTGTGTAGGGCTCTGATTTTCTCTGACTTGGCTGTTTGAAATTGCGGCCATTTTCATAAAACAGCAACTGTGCCTCTCATGAGATGTGATGGAAAATTTTAAGAGTTTGTGAACACAATGTCATGCACCAGTGTGCACTCTTAAGGGTCATACACATCACACCTGACACAGGTATACCAGCTGCAGGTTGGTACCAAGCAACAGGGGAAAATAAGGAAAAAAAGTGTATGTATGTATGTGATTTTTTTTTTTTTTTTTCTGAATGTGAAGGCTAAATTTCTCTCTGTAGCTTGTGGTCCACCTAATAATAGTTTAGTTGATATTTGAATGTGATGAAGCCAAGGAGGGACAATCCTCTGTTTTCACAGTAGCTTGACAGAAGCAGAAGTGATTTCCTATGGCATGCTGCTCACGTCTGCTGAGCAGTAACAGGCTTTTGCACAAGCTGGTGCTGGTGTTTTTGCCCAGGCCCCTCCAATGGTCCTTTGCAGATAGGCTTCTGCGAGCTTTTCTCGTAGGAGCAAGTTAGAGCAGTTGCCTCTGCAAAGCTCTACTGCATTTTGAGCTTGGTCAGTTGTTTTGTGTTGTTCTGCCTCCTTCATCTTGACCATGGATCGATGCCGTTTTGTATAGGCAGTAACCATCTGACAACAGGCAAATGAGGTAGGACTGAATATCTCAAGTCTTGTCTGTGACCTAAATGTATATATCTGTGCTTCACAATGAACTGAGCTTTCTGCGTGTTGGGACAAAAATACCTGTATTGTCATGGGGATAAAATCAAATTTTTCTTTGCTGTTTTCCCTGCATCATAACTCTACACTGTCAGATATTTATGGATTTTTCTTTTTTTTCCTCCCCCGAGTATCCTTTCTGACTACGCAACGTTAATGGCTCTGCATGTCTGTTTACAATAGACCGAAGCAGAAAGCGTTTCCTATCTATGTATTTCCTACCCACATGTATTTCCCTTCTACTTTGGCTCCCTTGCACTTCATCCATCTTTCTGTCCCATTCCTCCTTTCCTCCCAGTTCAACAGTGCAGAACATCTTTCTGAGTGTCCTCCTGCACTTTTCACCTGCTTTTTCCCTTTTTTCCTTTCTTGTTCCCCATCCCAAGTTGTGCTCTCTTGCATCCTTCACTTGCATCCTTTCTGTCTGTTCTTTGCGTGGAAGTCTTCAAAGTGAAACAAAGTGTGTTCCTCAGCTGGCTTTAGTTTTCTTCCTGCTCTGAGGACATAAACACGGCACAGGAAATGCGTAACGTGAAGGCAAGCACAAAACAGCAGAATTTCAGTAGCCTTGGTTGCTTCCTGAGCAAAGAAAGGTGGATGGTTGACTCCCTCACTAAGGTAAATGACACGCAGGCATGAAATATCTGTGTAGATTCCTCTTCTATCCACCCACCCTGATACGTGTCAGCTCTTGGAAGCTGTTTGTTAAGCCGAGCACCTGTGCTCCCCTCATCTCGGTGGTCTGAAAGGAGCTGCTTGCAAGTGTGCAAGGAGCTGCCTGCCCCTGTGGCACAGGAGATGATACACCTGCCTGTGAACAAACACAGGCACATTGTTTAGTAGGGCAGGTAGTCACAGGTTATTTAATTAGACAAGCTCATTGCTTTACCCAAAGCATGGAAGTAATAAATAAACTCCCAAGTGTAGAATCAACCAAAAACCATGCAGTACTTTTGTCTCTCTGTGAGGGGACAGTGGTTTGCCGTCAGCTGCTGGGCTAAGGCCGTGTCCTTGTCCTTTGTAGCCACACTTAGCATCGCTCTAGCAACTCCTTCATCCTTGAGACTAAATGCAAGCTTAGTCCTGCGTCTCTAAACCAAGTGGTATATCTCTAAACCAGTGCTTTCTCCTGAAAGCCATTTGCTTTGAAAGGAGGTATGGATACTGTCAAGTTTTTCTGGCTTCTATTACCAGACCAGTGTTGACACTGCTAGTTAACAGCAGCCTTTTTTGTGTGTGTGCTCTAGCACCTTTGGACTGGCTTTGTGAGGCTTCTTAGCGTCTAGCCTTCCTCTCCATGTGTCAGTCTCACATGTGCCTACACTAACTTGCACGCGCACATAAGCACACCAGCTACAGTACCTCGGTAAAGATTTTTAGCTGATCTCTTAATCAGCAACTTGAACTAATTGCCTTTTCTTACAAGCATTTGCATAACCCTGTGCTTTGCAGGAAAACTGTTCACACTGCCATCACCATTTTGTAACCTTTTGCTGTGCCAGCTTCTGCAGTGAGGGGCCGTCTCTGTTTTATGTCCATTCTTGCTGCCAGAATGGTGAGGAGGGGTAAGCATGCAGGGTCATCTGGCTTGCTCTTACTTGTCTCAGTTTTCTTCATTCCCTTTATTTGGTGGTCCTTAGTAACTTGTTCAGGTCTGCAGTACAGTGATCTTACAGTGGTATCGTATTGCAAGCAAACTGAAGTCCAGCCTTTTTATTTGCAAAAGCATAGCTAAACAGACACAAATATTAATAACCATCCCTTGTCACTTACCTAGCTAATCATCAGGCTGCTTCCCCCTAGGAACAGGACACAAACATAGGATGTTTAAGACGTAATAAGTGCACACTGGTAACAGCAACTATTGAAAATCAGTTTTCTACAAATACATGTAAAACAGATGTGCCGATCAGCATACTGATTTATATCACCTTGAGCTAAAAAAAAATTACAAACAACCCAGTAACAAGTAATTTCCAAGCTGAAAAGGGTATTTAATTTATGTAATTAGACATTCCAGCTGATAATGTCAGGTAAGGCATATCAGGAAGTAGAGTATCATGTTGTATACATTAAATCATAAGATCACTCTGTTCCTGTGAAGAACCACTTGTTTTGATTGATCTTTTCTCACTTTAGTTTATGGAAATCATAAATGTTCATAGCCAGTGACTATATTTTATCTTGATCCCTTTTTAGTTAATGATTCTTAAAAGGGTATGGATTAGGCAAAAAGGGATGGAGTTCTGATAGTGTGTTTGATGCTTTTTTTTCTTTCTAGGTGCTGAAAGCTCTGTTTTTACCTTTTGAAATCTATGGTGTGGGTTATTAACTGACTTACAGATAACACTGTATGCCTTTTCTAAGCTGTTCATAACGATGCACTGAATGTGCAGATAGTCCTTCAGAGGGCTTCTGTGTAAAGTAAAGAGATTCTTATTCAGATTTCTCAAGAAGTCAGAGACCTCTTTCATTTGTGGGAAAATTTGTACGATTCTTCTTTGGAAAAGCTGACAGGTTCTGGTCTGTTCTTAAAATTCAGTAGTGTCCAGCTGCGTTCTCCTACAGAGTGCTCATCCACCACTTGCGCATGTGGCCATTGGAGAACTGTCTCCTTCTTGTGTTAAGTCCCATTGTCATTCTTTTTGCTATCTCCCATGTGCTAATTTATGTGAAGATGTATCCTTTGCTAATAGTTATAGTTTAAGATTTTGAATTTTCCCATAACATTGAAAAAAAACAACAATGCAGATAGCCAGTTGCAGGGAAGAAGATGATGGTGATACCTTACATACTATCTATGAACTTTTTTATAAAAGAACGTTCATATTGGTGCAATTAATGTGGAGTAATGACTTGACTTTCTTGCTGACAAAAATGTTCAGGGACAGGATTTTCAATTTGGTTTGGTGTTCTTGTTTTGGCTGGGATAGAGTTTATTTTCTTCCTAGTAGCTGGAATGGCGCTGTATTTTGGATTTAGGATGGGAATAATGCTGATAACACACCGATGTTTAGTTGTTGCAGAGCAGTGCTTACGCACAGCCAAGGACATTTCAGCTGCTTATGCTGCCCTGCCAGCGAGGAGGCTGGGGGTGCACCAGGAGCTGGGAGGGGACAGAACCAGGACAGCTGGCCCAGGCTGGCCAAAGGGATGTCCCATGCCACGTGGCGTCATGCTCAGCAATAAAAGCTGGGGTGGCTGGCCGGGGCTGGGGGCTGCTGCTCAAGAACGGGCTGGGCATCAGGCGGTAAGCAATTGCATTGTGCATCACTTGCTTTGTATATTCTTTTATTATTATTATTATTATTATTTATTATTCCTTCCTTTTCTGGCCTATTAAACTGTCTTTATCTCTACCTATGAGTTTTTACCTTTTTTTGTTTCCGATTCTCTCCCCAGTACCACTTTGGGGGTGGGGAGGTGAGCGAACGGCTGTGTGGTGCTGAGCTGCCTGCTGGGTTAAACCACAACATTTGGCAAGTGAAAGATTGATGGAAAACAGTCCCCTTATATCTCTTGGCTGTAAATAACTATTTGAAAATGTTTATTTGAAAATGTTTGCTTTGCCATTTAAAAATTCTGTGGCTGGGTTTCCATACCTTGAAACAGCTGTATATATTCCTTGCCAAAGTATAGCACGTGTTTCTTAATGTCAGTAGGATGCATATGTACACTGATGTGTTTTTGTTTCTTAAAATACATTACAAGCATATTTGTAATTTCAGATGAGTGCCAAATCTCAGTGTACTGTCAGGCTGCTGTCAGGAAAAAAGTAGTCACTTGCTCATTCAGGTCTGCCAATCTAATTCTGACTCAAAAGAACAAAAGTATACAGTTCCTTATCGTACTACTCTATCATAAGTGTCTGTAAGTATTAATAATTATAGATAGTAGTAACCTTTACATTTGAAGCAGCTATATGGTCAGTGTGGCATAACTTTTTCTAAAAAAAAATAGTACTTGTTTTGCTGCACTTAATGGTGCAGTTCTACTCTAGTGGATGTAAAATTGCAGTCTGTTTGATGACAACTAGATAGCTGCCATGAAAAATAGCAGTTATGTCCTTACATGCTGAGTAATTCTTTCCCTAATTGTTTTCAGAATTTGATTTTATTGCATTACTCCTGCTTTTTTAAACTTCTCTTGTCTGAGGCAGCTTCTCAGATTATTTTTTCTCCCTTGAAGTTTTCTCTGTAGTTTAAAAAGAAACACTTGAGAAGGCCCAATTAGAGAGAAAAAAAAAAAAAAAGACTTCAGGTTTGTATTTTATAGACCATTTCATAAAATGGGATGATCTTCTCCCTTTCCATATGCTCGCGTATGTTTCTGAAAGGTCTCTGAGCAACTCTGGCTCCATAAGAAACTGAGAACTCTAATCAAAGGAATTTCAGTGATGTAGCCGTCGTTCTGTGCTGAGAATGGTACAGGAGATTTTTTTTTAACCATTTTCTGAGAATAAAGTCAGCTTTCTGTTAAATTCTAACTAAAATTAAATTGGGGGAGTCCTGGGAAAACTTCTGCTAATTCAGTCTTAACTTTCCTGAGGGAAAACAGTGTTTTTTTTTTAATTAGTCATAATAGAATTTACTGTTTGTTACAGTAACTTAAAGTGTCTTTCATCTGAATCTAGACATAATTTTCAAATCTGGTGCTTGCATCAGTCTTCTGTATCCGTTCTCAAGTGACTTTGTTTTTCAGGCAGGCTAGGCACCTGAAAAACAAGTCACTGTGTAAATACACCTTTGGGAACCTAAGCTTAGACACGTGTTATTGCAGATCTTTCTTCTAAATTAATTTTGACCTCAGTTCTAGTGCTGTTGCCCAGCCTGCTGGGTGCTGATTTTAACACTTCTTTCATCTGTCTCAGACTTTCTTCCCAGTTTTGTCACAAGTGGACTCACAACTATGAGATTATGTTAAAGTATGTAAGTGATTGAAACAATTGAGGCAATGGATCTCTTGTAACGCCTTTGGTCCATATGTTGAACATGTTGCATCAGATTGCTCACTGTTTTCACAGTGTCTTCTTATCTTAGGGGAGTTCATTGAAAACTGTGCTTGCAATTGTAAGGAGTTCCATTATGTTTATTATTCTTTGGTAGCTTACTTTTTTTTTTGTTGTTGTTAGTTGAATTGTCTAGGTGAGTTTTTCTGGGGCCTGAAGAGCATTGGTGCTGTAATAAGGATGCTAGCAAGTGCATGTTGGGAAGGCAGGAAAGTAGGAGCACCAAATGTGATTGTTGCAGATCTACAGCCTAAATGTTTTGTGGTGATGCTGGGAGGGACCATTACAGGGTATCACGACCTTTCTCTTCCTTCCACGTTTAAAATATTTGTCTAATCTGTTCTAAAATCTCCAATATTACCTATTGCATCCTCCAAGGCAGTCTGTTCCATATACTTCAACTGCCTTTTGCAGGTGGATGGATGGGCCCTCAAATGAAGACAAAACCAGGATTTTTAAAGACTTCCATTTCTTAGATAATGTGGCTTGTGGAAAGCTAAGCTTAGCTAACGTTCTGTTGAAGCTGTATATAAAAAAGATATGCCTGCGGGAACCAGGTAAGAAGACGTAGGTGACTTGAAGATCATGATAATGCACTTCAGCATTGATACCAGTGTTTCCACAACATTTACTTCTGCAAACTATTAGGACTGATAATGCAGTAATGTGCTAAAGGACTGAGTAATTCCCAGAGGCATTTCACTTGCAAGTTGTGACTAACCTGTGGAAAACTGGTGAACAAATTATGCCGCCTGTTTTAGTGCATGTTAATTATTTTGAGCACAGCTTTTGTGTGTTATCTGTCTACAATCTTTTCGGGAATGTTCTTGTTAGATAAGCAAATAATTTCTGTTATCTTTCTTGATTATATGCTTCTTTTGTATGGGTATGTTTGCACAGCAATTGTGAGTTGGTGAAGAAAAATATATTATGGCTGATATTTTGTTGAGGCTAGAGTGAGTGGAGAAAAGACAAATGTCTTGAAATAGAGCATTACAACTGGCACAAAGTTCCTGCTCTTTCATACACATTTCTCATTATAGTAATTTGTTATTGGTACTGAGAGCAGGATTGTTCCCTTCCTCTTTCATCAATTTGTGATTAGCTATCATGTTTCTCCTTAGTCTTTTTTCTTTCTTGGTTAGACTGAATTCTAGTTCTTTTGCACTTTCCTGCATAGTTCATGTTCTAAATCTCTAATCATTTTTGATCTTACTCCTTGGTGATCTCCAATTTACTCCAGCTTTCCTGAAGTACAGTACTTAAAACTTGGCACAGTACTCCAGCTGAACCTTACTGATGCTGTAGAACAACTTCACCTTGACCGTATTCTCTAACAGGTTTTGGAAAATGTTTCATGGGATGCTGTTGAAAACTTGTCTGAAGCCTTATTATTGCCTCCACTTCAGATCCACTGACCACTCCTCATGATAACTTGCTAGAGAAGGAGGCAGTGTTGGACTCAATTTGTTCTTGTCTAATCCACGTGTTTGTTACTTATCAACTTGTCTTCTCTGTGTTTACTCTGTGTTTCTGGGGCTTCCTTGTTAAAACTTGAACAATTCCTGTGGTGTCTGTAGCGTGAGCACTTACCCCATCACAGTTGCTGATAGTTTGCAGCCATTTAGCATGCCCAGTCAAATTCTGTGAAGTCTTTGCAAAGGTATATTGTGTATTTTGAAGTCCAGTGGCATCAGTGATGGCTAACTTTTAAAGCCTGCGTGAAGAGTAGTAGGGAAATTCTGTGTCTTGTGTCTCAGAAGTCATTTTCTTGATGTTTTGTTTGTTTGTTTGTTTTGTTTTGTTTTGTTTTTCATTTCTGGCTGTCTGCATCTCATTCCATGCTTTTTGTTTTTGGTCTTATGTGTTCACTCTATACTGTTTATGCTTATCCTTAGCCATTTGACCTATTCTCCATTTTCTGTATGCTTCTTCCTGGAGTTCCAGATCACTAAAGTGGATGGCTTGACCAAACTCCTCTTTCATAGATATTTTCCACCCAGCAAGCTGGAATAGTTTGCATCTCTCTTTGTGTCATTCCTTTAGAAAATAAGTAACACTTCAACTGATCTCCCTGTCCCCTTGTATGACACATCATTCCTGTTGGATCTCACTTCCCAGTTATTTGAGTGATGCTGCTTGACTTGCTTTCCTTCCAAAAATCATGGCCACAGCGTTATGTGTTCCCTGTCATTCAATTTTCCATGTACTGTCATAATCATATGTCAAAGAATTTTTCCTCCGATTGTGTTCCTTGCTTTGTTAATCGACCATTTGTCTCAGCATGCTGGAGTAATTTGTTGGAGAGTATGCATTATGTGGTAACTTTATCTCAAAGTGCAATGTCTGGTATGTGTTAATAGCATTAGGAACATTGTCATACTGAAGTTCCCAAAATAATGGAGTGGAGTGCTGATTCCGGACTGTGAGATGTCTTCTGCCTTGCAGCTGCAGTTGTCTATTTAGAAAGACTGCTTATCTCCTAAATGCTACTGTGGGAATATGGAATCTCAATTATTAAAACAGGAGTAAGAATTGGGAAGCCTTCTTTGGGTATGTACAAATGTGCCTTTCTATTTTGTGTGCTTTTGGCCTGTTACAAAATAATGAGAAATTAATGAGGCCATTTCACTCTGTAAAAGGAAGCCTTGTTAGCAATTTCTGCAAAATACACAGTGTGACGTCAGTTATGTCAGGGATCAAATGTTTGTTCTTTCTGATTGCTGGTTTAGTATCAGTGATTTGGAAAAGTCCCATAGTTCTTAATGCATGAACACCACCTACTATGCAGTAGAAAGTTTGCTCTGCTTTTACAAGTCATGTTTGGAAAGACTTAAGAGAGACTTCAGTGCTTCTGAGAAGAGTGAAGTCATGGCACTGGGCGAGTAAGATAGACTTAAGACTCTCAGAATGAAGCTCTGAATATGAAAATTTGTGGAGGCAGGAAAAAGAAAAACACTTCCTAGAGGGCTTTCAAGTTATCTGTGAGATATAGAATTTCAAAACCAAAGAAGTTACAAATGGAAAGTGATACATTTTGTTGCAGGTGCACTGTAAGCTGTTTCCAAGGATTTGTAAACTGTACTTACTTTTGCAAATTGGCAGTTTTATTTCCATTCTTTTAAGCAAGTTTCCATGAAAAATCCCAGCAGATTATTTTCAAAACAAATAATGTGATTTGTTGTAGAAAATAGAATAAGCAACTATAAGTTGTGCTGTTGTTGTGACTCTGTGGATATTGGACTTGTAGTCTGCTTGGCACCAGAGAACTGCTTAATGTGCAATGAATACCACCTTAAGTGCAGGAGGGCAGGGCTTTTGTAATCTGTCAAATCTCCCAGGTAATCAAACTGTATTCTGAGTATTTGTAAACTTGGATGGAGGTGATATTTGCTGATGTTCTACCTCTTTATGTGTTTTCCCTTTCTGAAAGCTACAGGGGGATATTTGAAGTGATACTTCTTGCAGTAAATCAAAGCATTACAATAGAAACATACATAGTTTTAAAACATAAATTAATAAATCTCAAATTCAGCCTGCAAACTAAGAAAAAATTGTTTCTCCTATTGCTTACCTCTTAGTTTTTGATCTGTTTTAACTCAATTACTATGCTATATTCCTGGAAGTAGGGGTCACCAAGAGAATCAAACATATCAGAATTTCAGTGCTGTGCTCAGGCTAGTTATGGAGAGCCTAAAAAGCTGGCAGGCCATTGAAACTAATGTGAGGTACTAAGCTGTTTAAATAAAGGTGATATGAACAGCTGAGATGATTTAACTACGTGAACAGTTTGAATGGCAGTTTTATGATGCTTTTTGCTAGTGTTTTTCTCTGTAGCCTTTGTGCTGCCCTGTCATTATTATGGAGACCCTGAGAAGAAACAGATTTCTTTTTTTTTCCAGTTTACTTCAGATATGCATTTCATCATTTTGCTTACTCTGTTATTTGCATGTCCCTCTAATTATTCAGGCAAAATAGAAAGAGTAATTAGAAAGGTTTGTAGGTTAACCAGGGCTTGAAACTGGACAAAATGAGCTGGGCTGTCTTAGGAATAATTCCTCTCGGGGAACAGGCTGTACAATTTCTGATCTGCTTTTTTTTTTTAGCTCAGTGTTGCTGTTAACTCTGAAATTGTTCATCCCAAAAATAATGAGAAAGAGAAACCTTTTCCAGTTTTGACTAATGCAAAAACCTTTACAGTACTACCACAGATTTCACCCAGAAGGTTTGACTTTCAATCACGCTTAAGACTGCCATAACCAGTTTGGGGGGTAGGAGGGAAACTTGCCAGGATAACAAACTTAACCATTTTTTTTTCCTCACTCTTTCCTACCCTCTTTTACAATTCATACAATATATTTTTGTGCCAGATTTTTAGCAGGGTAAATCAGTAGTATCTATCATGCAGTAAAAATTTTCCTCTGCTTTCACAGCTGGTGTCTGGAAAGACAGAAAGAGATCCTTCAGTGCTTCTGGGAAGATCTGAAGTCGTGGCAGTTGACAGTAGAGATGAAAGACAGGCATTAGGGCAAGATAGGTGTAAGACTGTGACTGAAGTTCTGAATCTGAAAATTCAATGAGGAAAACAGAGTTTTTCATCATTAAAGCTTTTTCAGAATTTCTGTTGATTGTCATGTGCATTGCAGTATGCAAACACTGACTTAATTCTCAGGATGTATTGGTTTGTAAATACTAGCTTTTACCGTTTGGATATTTCAGGTATGTGGACATACAAGAATGTTTGATCTGAGATGCCTACATGATTTCTGCTATAAGGAAGTGAGTCCATTTCACAGACTACTGTCTGTCTGGGTTACTTTTAAAAAAAAAAAAAAAAGAAAGAAAAAAAATCTATTTATATGTATTTTCTTATAGCTGAGTGGCCACATGAACAACCTCATTTTTTCCTTAAGGGCTTTGTAACTGTCCTGCCACTCCTGTGCAAAGGACATTCACTGAAATTAAAATACGAGCTTCTTAGAGATAAGGTTAACTTGTTATGACCATTGAGAAGACTGTAGTATATTTTTTGTATTGCCCCTTCTCTTACTCTCTGCACTACAACAAATTATGCTTCCTTTCATTTGTTTACGTCTGCTTATTGGCACGATGCCTAGTATTGCTTGCAGGTTCTTAAGCACCACCGTGAATTGTCCATTCACCTTAGAACAGAGGCAGTTAAATTGTGAAAATTATAGTTAGCAGCATTTTAAAGCTTAAATTAAAACTCTGTAAAGAAGCTAAAATGTAATTTCTGTCTGGGAGTAATATTAATTTTGACAAGTTCTAACAATTTAGGTCACACTTTTCACCTCGTTTTAAAAATTCAGCTACCTCCTAAGCGTTCTGAAAATAGCATGAGATGAAAAACCTCTGAGGTCCCCTCTTCAGTTCCTGTTACCAGGGACACCAAGAAGTACACTGGTATTTTTAACTTGATTTCCTATGGAAACAAGATGTATGCATGAAAGTTGTATGTGTGTCAGAGGATGTTTTGTGTGCCCCACGTCTCTTCCTTTGCAAATAATCTTAAAAATAATCCTACTGCAAATTCTCTGCAGAGGGAAGAGGAAAGCTATTGTCGGTTTTCGTTGACTAGTGTCAACAAAATCTGACAGTGGTCCAGAGTTCCAGCAAGTTTCTTGGAAAAAGAGGCAAGTCATGATGATACCTAATAGGGAATACAGCTACTGATGTATATATTGTATTATTTATCAGAGAAGCCAGACAGGAGGGAGGCTTTATAATTGCGTCGTCTGTGAAAGTAGTTTTTTCAGTGCTAAAGAAGGTGTGAGCTCCAGTCTTAGTCATTCCTAGTCCCAAGCTAAGAGAGTTAACTTTATTAGTGTCTTTTGCTCTTGGAGCTACTCTTTTTTTCTATTTTTTTTCTTTCTTTCTTTCTTTTTTTTCCGATGGTGGTGTGAGTATATGGTAGTTAGTGAAAGTCTTCTATCCAGGTTCTGCTATCTTTTTAAATTTCCAAGCCCTGATCAGACTTCTTACTAGACGACAGTTGCTGAAACAAAGAGATAATAGAGGAATGAAAAAGCTGTAGGCAGTTGCATATATTATGCCTGTTGTCTGGTCAATGAACCTTACTATTAATAACTCAGGAGGGTTTAGTAAAGAAGGGTGAAAAAGGTTTGAAAGTGAAGTGTGGTATGAGGAGGCAGAAATGTAATACAGCGCTGTTTGCTCTCAGTTTGCCAGGGGCAATGAGAGAAGGAATCAATGCCCTGAATGATTTCAGGGCATTCGGGGGCATCTCAGGAGGAAAGTACAGAGTAGAGAGAAGAGTAGAAAGACTAGCTTTTTGTTAATAAGTGTTGGTGGATTTCCTCCTCTGTGGAGCATGTTTGGTTTAGAAGTTTTTCTGCTTCCTGCATCATTGCATGATGAAGATTTCCAGTTTCACACTGGAGCTGAAACCTGGCAGTGCGTTGACTCTGTCCCCCATGTGGCTTCGAGGAAGTTTGTTACCAGACAGATCTGCAAGTGTTTATTGAATTAAAGAACTGACTTGACAAGCTACTTTGACAGCTACCACCACAAGGAAGAGCATGACTGGGCAAATGTTACCAGTAAAAGTAAGTTTTGCGGTGAATGAAATGGGTGTGATATTCATAGTTGTGTTAAGAGATGCTGCCTTAAAGTCATAGCAGAGGAGTGACAAAGGCTAGCAAAGAATTTAACTGTGATAATGATTAGTCTTTTTACTGAAATACACTACAAATGCTGCTTACAGATTTAGACATGCCTGGCAAAATCTTTAAATGTTGTTCTGACAAACTGCCCTTGTCAAGAATGCGATCTTAAGTTGAAAACTTCTAGTTGCTAAAGGTGGATTAAAACAATTATTCTGATCATCTCCATTTTTTTGGTATGGTGCTGACTTAATATCTTTGCTATGAATTTAATATGAGATTATATGTGCTTTACCAAGGAGTCAACTGCCCCATTCTGGGGATTTTTTGTCTTTCTGGAGGAAGATAACTTTGTAAGAATTAGAAAGTGTCTATCTGCAATAAGCAGGTTATTCTGAAATGAACAGAAATGAGAACCAAATTTTTGGATGAATTCCAAACTTGTATATTCCATGCCAATATATAATAGAATAATAGTGTCTCCTGAAAATCCAGTTGTATGTTTCAGATTCCTGAAGATGAAAAATCAGCACCAAGCTGTCTATTGTCAGTTTAAGACCAGTAATGTACAAATACATAACTGCTTCTTGTGTTAACTTGAAGGGGTTTTTTTTAGTTGTCATATTTAAAATGACACATTATGCTATGTGGAAAGATAGCCATACCTTTTCTTTCAAAGGGGTTTCTCTTTTTGAATGTACTAGCCACTGTACAAGACTTAGAGCAGTACACCTGATGTGATGTCTCTTACAGAAGCTAGGAAGATAAATGCAGATTTTAACTATCAGCCAGGACAAGGTGGCAACTGGAGTGAGAAGCTACATGGCTTGCATTTGGAATGTGATTCCTAAATACCAAGTTTTACGAGTGTTTTGAAAAAGTGATTTATTTAAGAAAATGATCTGAAGATGCTGAGAAATGCATTTTTCAAACAGATTTTTTTTTTTTTTTTTTTTTTTTTTTTTTTGTAATGGAAAGAAAGCAGAACAAGTTTTTGGTTGAATTCATGCATGAGGCCTATAGGAACATAATTATGATTTTTTTGTGATGGATGTCTGCTTTCACTGAAGTTGGTAATGCTCACTTTAAATTGAGCTAAAAAGTCATCAAAGTATTAATACCAGAGCGTGCTCCTGTGAGCTGGGCCTAAGCCATTCAGCTTGTGTAAAAAGAGATATTTACTTATAATCTGCCAGTATGAAAGCCTTACGCTCTCATAGAGGGTGCATTTCTGCCACGTAAGGGATATGCACGTGTGAATTCCAGAAGAAGGAGAGGATCTGGGGGGCAGCTGAGGCTCGCTCCCCACCACCGGGGCCCTCACAGCCCCAGCGGCCTGGCAGGCGAGGCGGCCCTGGCAGAGCAGGCATGAAAATGGTGTCCCTGGAGCTTTAGAGGAAAATTTCCCCAGAACCACGGAAATTGTGGTTTGTGTTCCTTAATAAATGGAGGATTCAGTGGTTTATACTTCTGTGCTCCTTTGTGCTCTTTAAAATTCTGCTGGCCTTTATTGTTTCTCTTTCATGTCGTGAGGTAGGATGTGTGGTGTCCAAGAAGCTCAACAGGAGATCTGGACAGCCCAGTCTTTCTCTAAATACCCACGTTATTTTTGGGACTGGATGTTTTCCTCCTCCACCCCCTGCCCAGTCTTACTTTGTTGTGAGCCTGCCCTTTGTCAGATACGCGCAGAGACCTGATGCCTTTGTTACGGCAGTTACCTGCCACTGTAATCAATCAATCAATCAATCATAGCTCAGCCCAGACGTGAGTCCCAGCACTGTCAGTTGTGGCCTGTCTTTGCACTGCTGCAGCTCAGCAGAACTCAAGCAGGAGCTCTCGATACACACAGCATAAAGCACGTGAAGAGGCATCCCGTGCCGCTGCAGGGCAGGGAGAAGATGCTCCAAGTTACACTGGCTTTGCCAAAGATTATTTGCATGGGATATGGGATCGTTGTCCATGTGCAGATCTTGAAGGGTGTTTAACACAACCCCCGTTAAGTTAGAACTATGTGCTCTGTTCTTCAAAAGACTAGGAACTGGAACAATTCTATTCTAGCTGCCTCTAGGAACAAAATAAACCAGCATAGATACGAAAAATTTACTTTCTTCTGGGTGTGTGAACTTTTGTATTTGATAGTTGCTGCAGCTGGGATCTCGCTGTCTATTTTCCTATCTTTGTCAGTATTATAGATGCGTATTTTCATGTGGATGATGTGTTCTTAAATAATTTATCTGACTATACTGGGGACAAACAAGCTTTTCTTCCATGTCTGGCATGAATGTTTTCTTCAGCTAACATCTTACTGAAAGAAGGTTTCCATGCTGCATTCATGTTTGGCTTTTGCTGAGTATGTATGGTCATATTTTAAGAAGTTTTGGGAGTAGTAGGAGATACTGTATTGATAATCCTTTGGGGGTGTGTGGAGGACGATGATTTACAATTTTGTTTTGGTAGAGTTTCACCCAGAGATCAGTATAATAAACAGTCTTACTCCTCCTGGAGTTGTTTTAACAGAAGTTCTTGATGTCTGCGTTTGTGAACTGATAGAGTCACAAACATGGATCAGTTAATGACATAAAATTTATAGATATGGGTAAGCTAGATAAACTACAGGCAGTTTTAAAAGCTAGCAAGACTGAGTTGTCTTTAAGTAGGAGTTTCATGTGTAGGATGATGGCAGTACCTATACAAGTAAAGAAATTATTAAGATACATTAATTGCTTGAAGGCTAAAATGAACAATGTAGCTATCTGCAGTAAGAAAATAGTGGTATGTGAATTAGAAAAGATTTTTCTAGGGAAGCCTTTATTCTCAGAGAATCCATTTTTCTATGTTTCTGTGTTGTCCCTTTATTTATTGTTTTTTGTTTTTAATCTCAGCAGCAATTTTTAGTCTGCAACCCTGAGGGGGAGGTAAATACTGTTTTGAAGTCTTTTTATGAAAAGGCTTCTTAGTGGTGTTATGGATACTTTTCAGATTATTGGAAAATTAAATTCAGTGAATAAGGGCTGTGGATTTTTTTAATCAATTTTTAGTTACATACAAGATGTGATTTGTACTGATTAAGGACAAATGAGATTTGTTTTCTTCCGATGTGGCTGAGAAATTCAATTGAAGACTAGCTTTACTGATGTAGCTTAAAACAGATGTGGTAGATGGGAGGACGAACTCATTCCAAGGAGGTATCAAATAATATCTGACTATTTAATATTATTTCATATGTTTATTCAAGCCATTTTAAATATGAAGTAGTTTACCTCAGGAAGATTACTCTCAGAAATTATGCTGACAGCAACTAACTTTGTGAATAACTTCCAAAATGAGTTTATTTGTTAGTTACAACTATTCAGTCCTGCAAACCATCACTCCTATTGCTTATCTTTTTTGTGGAATTAGAAATATGGGCTATCCCAAGGGAATGAGGATGATATGGCTTAGTATTTAATTTTAAAACTCTTTGTGGAAGACAGCATGTAATTTCACAATGCTCCACAGCAGGTATGTCTATTACTCTATATAAATGTTTCATAGCAGGGATGCTGGTGCCATAGTAGCGACATCTCTAGGGCAAAAGCAAGTGGGACTGCACTGATTTTGTCCTTTGTAACATTGCTAGTTTCCTAAGTACGTTAATTGACCTAGTAGTAACCAAACTATTTGAGAGAGTTCTTGAACAGAATTGCTTGTAGCTGGATTCTTACTTGGGCTGAAGAAGAATAGAAAAAGGAAATCTGAAGCTATTCTGTGAGATGTACATCTGTAATAGCAGGCAGATGGTAACAGATTTTTCTTTTAATAGATTCTGGAAAACATCAACTACACCAATGAGTGGCTTGATCATCGCTTTCAGCTCCAGATGACTTGCCCTGTTGTCCATAAAGGTATGTATACTTCCATTGTGAAGGTGTTGGTGAAATCTAGTATGATTTTAAAACATGTTTTTGCAGTTTTTTGGGTTCTTGTTTTGTGTCTGTGTTTTTCTTTTTTTCTTTTTTAATTTGACAGCCATACTCAGAGTGTCTGATCTAAGTGATCTCTAACTTACTGGTTTATTCTTGATCTAATGTTGCTTTACAGCCATGACAAGATGCAATGTCAATACCTTCTTGCTCTTTTGAGGAGATACAGTGCGCAAGTTCAGCCAAAGGCCTTGGGTCTCTGAGACATGCCACTGAATATCTGGCTCACAAGCCTCGTAGTTTTGCCTATCGTTGCACCTTTTAAGCTCATCCTATGCCATCTGCTGAGGAACAAGATTTCACTGCTGTATCTTCCTGCAGAGTTGCATACTGGTGTGGAGAGACAGAAAAAGATGTTCATGTTGAATCAGAGTCATGTGCTGGACATAGACTTGAGGGAATGTTGTCCTTTTAGTCTGCCTGGAAAATCCCTCCCAAAGCGATCCTTCTGAGTACTGGTTTTGCACTCCAAATATGCCAGGTGCTTGCACAGTGGTTCAGGAGAGAGGACAATTTGCCTCTTTTACGTATGTGATTTTTGAAGAGCGTTATGAAAAAATGTTGTCTTTGAAAATCAGAATTTCAAAGACAGTATGAATGTGATCAACGTATTGATTTTATTGAAACTGTAAAGTGACCAAACTGTATGAAACAGAAGGAAAACATACATTTGCTTTGGAAGAGGATTGCATTTTTGACATAACTTAGAAAATGAATGTGGAAAGTAAAATTCCACTGAGTTCCAGTAAATGTTGTATCTAGTCACTCTACCAAACCTTATCCTTTTGTATTGTAGCGTGTCTAGGAGCTCCTCTTTGGTTGCCACCATGTAGCATTTAATAAATAGATATCACTCTTCCCTAAAGAGCTTACCGGTCAAGCAATTTAGAAACTAAGACAAGTTCATGAAAAGATGACTTAAACTACATCTGCCACTGTTCTTATATGAACACAACGACGTACCCATAGAAAAAAGCTGGTGAAAAACAATAGCTTGTCCTGTAACTTTTAATGTTACTGTCAGTCCCCGTGTTAGTTAATATTTATTTAATAATCCAAAAGATTACATTGCCATAACAGTAACTGAATTCACGGTGGAGCTAACAGAATAGGCACTGCCTGTGCTGTGAAAGACCCAGTGCAGTGTCTACCAGTCACTGGCAGAGGAACATGTTGATGGTGGTAGCAATAGCAGCAATCCCAACCCTGCCACTGTGAGGCAACTGGAGGGTGTGTCGATGTGAGCATATCTAGTGCTTGAGCTGCTGTTCCTGGCAGCTGATAACCCCATGATGTGGGAAGCTGCAGTTGCTTTGTCTCTGGGTAGGCCACAGGTGGTGAAGGCAGTGGGGCTGGGAGAGGTCAGGTGAGACTAGAGTGCACACACCTGGATGGCGAAGGAGGGGCATTAGGATGTTTGCTTCTGAGGAAGTGAAGGTTTATTTAGGGGAGAGCCATAGAGTAGATGACAGTTGTACAGTGTGCACAGCAAAAATATTTACCCTTTTGGTAAAGAGATGATGAAGCTGGTAGATGTGGCTCCTGCTGAATGTGTTGGTGGCCTGCTCGGAGCTGGGATCTCATGTTGCTGCTGATGGTATCACCTAACTGATGAAGTCTGGGACCCGCTGACTTAGATCTGAGAAGTTTTAGAGAAGTGTATAAGGATAGTAGAACAAGAATTAATCAGGAACGAGTAAGGCAAGGAACACAGGTGGTATGTTTGTGTACTTAAAAGCATATTGCTTATTCAAAGAGAGAAAGATGTAAAATAGTGTAAAACAAAATGAGTGAATTAGCAATTAGTTCAATAATTCAAATGAAGAGTCAATTTTAGTTGCAATAGGAGAATAGGACGTGCCAGTGCAGTTTGAGCTACCTGTATAAAGAAGGAAAGAGGTGATTCTAACCAAAATATTTACTTTCTGCCCATCTGGACATCGTTTTGAGTTAGTGACCAGAAAAAGAGGGAAGGTTAAATTAATTTCATTGGAGGAGAATACTCATGGACTGTCACTAATCTTGGTGACTTGCTGTCCTCTAAGAAGTTTGAACTTAGCAAAAAATCAATAATAAATTGCATGATCTTTTCTGAACACTTTTCTAAAGCAAGTATTTCATTTATAACTTAAGCTTCTGTTATTAGATGTCGTCTGTTACTGAAAATGGAGATGTTACTGCTGGAAAGCCAAACGAAGAGAAAACATATAAAAAGGTAAATAACACTTACAACCTTTTCATTGCACGCTTTTCCTTTCATATTGAGAATTTAAGCCTGCTGTAAGTGAACTATCTTTCAGAACTAAATACAAGAACAAACAAAGCATGTTCTGTGGATTATTTGAAAGTATTTTATTCCTTTTGTGAAATCATAAGGCATTTCTACCCACTGCAGAGCTGACTTTGAAAGCTGGTTCAATATGGTTTTAAAATATATGTTCTTGCTGGATTGGTGGCAATTCTTTGCTCTTAGCAACAGAGATACCTCTGGGCATAAATACAGTTGTCAGAAATTTAGTACAGTGAGTTCCCAAATGCTTTGAATGTTTATGCCATGCCTGGACTACAAACTTACCTTACCGCCTTGTAAGTGCTTTTCCAAAGAGTGCACTTTTTATTTGACTTTTTTTTGAAAAACAAAATGTTGTCTAAGAGATGACATTTAATGTAGTAACATGTATGAACAATAGCAGTATAGGGCTATTTAGATGTTGTAATGGTAGGTGGTATTAGTTTTGGTTTGATTTTCTCTCAGTGGTTCTCTGGGAGCAGCATTATTTACATCCACTTAGAAATGTTGGTAAATAAGGCAAGATATATGTACACATATGTACGTATTTACATAAGCCAATTGTTAGCTGCTGGATTTGATCATTTTCCTGACGATCATCTCGAAGAAGTGATGATTTATGTATTTGTTTCTGTAATGTAGCAATGAGATTCACATACCCTAAACTATGGTACATACTGTAGGAGCTTTTTATTTCTGAGTGTTGCCTACAGCACTGCTGTGAAGTCAAGGAGAATAATAAGCTACTGTTTTTTTTCCCAGTCTTTTTGTTGGCAGCTACATTTTAAGTATCTAGGTGGCCTTAACATTCCAGATAATTTTCTCAGGTTGTGTATGGTCTCTCTGTTTATAACTTTAAAATATTGAAGTCTAAATTGTTCTTGACATTTGGTACTGGAAAGGAAGAAAAACTCTTGTGCCCAAGGTGTACATTTACACGGTTTTGTATCGCTAGACTAGACAATACAGAACCTGGTAATCCCACAGAACCTGGTAATCCCAGCAAAGGAGAATTTCCATTCCCCCCAGTCGTCCTACATGCCCTACTCTGTTCCTGTTCAGCTCTAACTTCACAATATTCCAGAGTAAGCCTTGTAAAGATTTCTTACCACAGCAGTGATTCTTCTGTGTTTTTACTAGAAATGCGTCTGTGACAAATCCATACTGGGAGATCAGTCTGTCATCTCCAAATTCTGTCCTTTCCTTTGAGCTGCCAATTGTCTGTACTTGCATCTTACAACAGTTTAATTCCTTTTCTGATATTCACGCACCCAGTTGTTCTCTGTTCAAGATCCTGTGTTGTGGATACCCCATAGCTCAGTGTTACCACCAAATATTGTCGTTATGCTCCTGCTTTTTGTGCCAATGTTAGTAAAAACTTAATAAAGTTTGACCCTGCAATCAATGAACGAAGAGCTTAATGGTAGCATGTCTTTGCCTGATGCTTTTGCTTTAATAATATATCTCTCCAATTTCCAAGCCAAATTCTTTACAAACATTGCACTTTCTTTTCATTCTCACTTTCTCCAGGTATTCCATGTTGCATATTTTTTTACAGAAGTCCAGGCAAATCAACTGCATTTGTCTAGAAAGTTGTATATGAGATGAGGCTGGCGGGACCTGTGTTTGACAGAGGCACTTCATGCCATTTCCCATTTAATTCCCTATTTTTAGGTAACTTTCACAATGAGATCTCACCCTGGTAAAGTCTTGTTTACAGTTAAGACCCACCTATCTCTTATTGCCCACATCACTTTTCATTCCTTTTCTTTCATACAGGTTCTCCAGTCATTCGTTGCCGTACTTGGTTTGTTTGGCTGGAAAATACTTGCAGTTCTGTCCTGTGACTTCCTGTGCTACTTCCTCCAAAAATCTGGGCTGGGGAAGAGCTCGTTTCCTCAGCTGATGCTTTTTCAGCTACTTGGGCAGTTCCTGTTCCTATCTACCACTGCCCTTGATGGCAGTGGGAATGTTTAGGCAAGATAACTCCTGTAGTTCTGAGGTCAGACCATGCTTGCTAACATTCTCATTGCTCAGAGACCTCCCTTCACTTTTTTTTTTTTTTGAAAAAAAGCATAATAAAAATGAAGAAGCATATGATGTTCATCTTAGAATAGGCAAAAGACAGTTCTTTGCTTGAATTGTGGCAATTTGGGCTTTAGCTCTGCTCTGCTTTGACCTCTAATGTCAAGGGGCAGCTGTGTAACTGCTGTTAAGATGGGACTGAGTAAGTTTATAAAGAGCTGTGTGACATGAGACCTGTGATACTGGTGTATGTCTTTGACCTTGACTATTTCTACCAGTGATGTGCTCCTCTAAAGAGAGTGCAGCAATTGGTCTGGTAGCCAAAGACGTTGTATCATGAGAGGCAGGTGGGATGGGTTCACAGACCAATGGTATAACTGGAAGCAGAATGGGTAACTAACATGTAGTTCAGAAATGCTGACATTAGAGAAGTTTTGTAATGTCAAGATTTACATGGGTGACTCAAGGGATTTCTAGTGTTAATACTAGGAGATAATCATCCTGAAATGTTCTGGCGATTTCAGTCTCAATGCTACCCCAGGTAAAAGGTCATGCTTCCAAAGCAGAGAGCTTAGTGAAGGAAGAGCCAATGTCATCCGCCGATGTCTTCATGTCTGCTGTGAGCTGGGCTGGTTCCACATGAGGGCTCAGCAGCAACTCTGTCATGAGCTGTGTGGTTTGGTCTTAACTTTAAAGTCTTCCTTGAGCTCTTTATCTTCTCATGGAGCAAAATGCCACAGTGTGCTTCTTTAGCCTCTCTGTCCAGCAGTTCTAAAGGAGCTTACTTGTCTGAAGTCATTCTGTGGCAAAAAATACGTGATACTCAGCTGTATGATGGAATGATTCTAATGCCAAAACTAAAATGAAATCTGTAGGGATAAGTAATGTGCTGATCCTGCTTTACTGAAAGGTTATGTTTTCCTTGCATGTTGGCTGGGGAGAGGGGGTATTTCTCAATCTCATCCAAAAATCAAACTGACTTTGTTTTTAAACCATTTTGCATTTTACTTATATCTTGTGTCCATTCATTTCTCATATTAGCATGCAAGGATTACGTCTGTGCAGCTTTCGTGTATATATATATATAAAATATAATCATATATTATATATTATTATATTAATATAATATATTTATATTAATATATTATATATACTATATAAAATNGTGATGCATGGAAAATGTCTGATGTAAAATTCAATGACCCCTAAGAGAAAATTAAATAAATGTCATAGCTTTAGAGGCATTTTCCATTTGCCAGATCCAATGAGAAATAAACCTAACTAATCAATACATATTAAACAATGTTTTCATTGCTTGATCTGAAAATGTAAATATCCCTTAGTAAGAACTATGAACAATTTCTTCATAAGTGAAACATGGAGGAAAATTAGAGAAAGTAATTGCAAATACTTGACTTTTGTTTTGATCTGTTTTATATAAGTTTTAAAATACCATTATTTTATCTTGGAGATAAAAGTAGCTTACATGTAATGTAAACAAAACTGCTTTCCTTAGCACATTGCAGTCAGTCTCATTGACATAGAGATGAATGATGGCCTATTAAAATGCATTTCCATCAGAGAACAAATTATTTCTACTGGCTGTTTGAAGGAAAACAATTTTCTGCTGGGGCATGTAGAAAACCTTTACCACCTTTTCCTTGTGGATTACTCACCCTTACTTCTGAGTCTCTGGAGCTGATGTAGGTAGCGCTTTGAGTAGCGGCTGGACTGGACTGACGAAAGTGGGAGTAGGCTGTACAGCTGCAGTTGTATCTAGTGATGTGGGACTCAGCTGCTGCAGCAGCTGGAGGATGAGTTGAAGCTAAGGACTCTTTAATCTGCTCCCTCTTCTGTTGTTTCATCTCCATTCTGTAGTTCTGCCTTTTGCATCCTGTTCTTGCTGTCAGGCTGTGCACTACTGAGGGTGATCTCATCCAGTGCACCTCATCTCTGAGGACTGGTGAGCTGTGGTGAACTAGTTTGTAGTTCTTTATGAAGAAGCATCTGAATCATTCACTGGTGAATGTGTGTATACATCAGTATACTTTGTCCCACTGTAACTCTTTATGGTGCTGTTTGGCCTTGATAGAGTTCACAAAGGGATTACTAGCTTGTTCGTCCTGGGAGAAGAAGGTGTTGTGGTTTAACCCCGGTGGGCAACCAAGCCCCACACAGCTGCTCACTCACTCCCCTGCAGATGAGTGGGGGGGAGAATCACAAAAGGTAAAAGTGAGAAAACTCATGGGTTGGACTAAAGACAGTTTACTAGATTAAGCAAAAGCTGTGTGCGCAAGCAACACAAAACAAGTAATTCCTTCACTATTTCCCAGTGGCAGGCAGGTGTTCAGCCACTTCCAGGAAAGCAGGGCTCATCACAGCTAATGTTTTCTTAAGAAGACAAACACCGTCACTCTGAACATGTGGTTCCCCTTTCCCCACCCTTACTTCTTGCCCCCAGCTTTTATTGCTAAACACAACACCACGTGGCATGGGACATCCCTTTGGCCAGCCTGGGCCAGCTGTCCTGGCTGTGTCCCCTCCCAGCTCCTGGTGCACCCCCAGCCTCCTCGCTGGCAGGGCAGGACCAGGAGCTGAAACGTCCTTGGCTCTGTGCAAGCACTGCTCTGCAACAACTAAACATCGGTGTGTTATCAGCGTTGTTCTCATCCTGAATCCAAAACACAGCACCATACCAGCTACTAGGAAGAAAATAAACTCAGTCCCAGACAAAACCAAGACAGAAGGAATCTTGTTAATAATGGGAAAGTTTCTTTCTGTAGTATATTTGTTGTGCAGTACCGGTACATTCCAAACATGTCCCGAATCTTTGTGGGTTAGTTAATAAGACCTATTACAAAAATCTGTAATAACAACTGTTTTTCATTGTTTTTAAGTTCACCTCAGTCACGTAAAAGAAACTTTCTTGCTCCCTCTCAGATCACCTCTGACTGTATCCAAGATAAAGCTTTCTGTAAGAAGAAGTAGCCTGTAGGCCTGTCAGTTTTATTTCTGGGACTTCAGATTCTTCTGGTATTTTCTTTATGATTTTCTTTAGCTCAGATAAAATAGAGGTAGGTAACATCCTTATCTGAATTCATGCAACATACTTTTCTTCAGTTTCCTACAGCAGTAATGTTTTGGCCCATATCCCTGGCAGAAGAAAATGTGTTTTGCCAGCTGCAGGAATGTGAACACTTCGGAGCTCCAAGAAAATGCCTTAGTTTGCTAAAACCTTGTGAAAGGCCTTGCACAAGCATTGCTAAAATATCCTAACTGTACAGTTTCTGAAATCATAACTAGACCAAGACAGTGGCACAGTTTCAGTTTTGAATCATTCATTCAGCTGATTCTTTATTATATTTTTTTCTGCCACCTCAATCTGATATAGATGCTCTTCTGGCTTTTAATTGTCTAGTAGTATTTAGTGAAGGTCCTTGGGAGATGATGGAACACAACTTTCTGTTTGTCGTTTGTTTGTTTTTCTTGTGAAAACCGCAAACTTCCCTTGCATATCCTCTATTTAAAATGTTTTAATTAAGGTGTATCTATAGGGCTGTTCAGCTGTAGTCACTCGCTACAAACTTTATAATCTGTGAGACTTCTCCTGGGTTTTCTCTGTATCTGTAAATTTCATGAAGTTGCTAAGTTTACAGTGTGAATATCATCTAAAAAATTTCAATCACTGTAATCAAAGAATGTGGTTAATGGAAGAGAAGCTTCACGTGTGTTCAATGCAGCTTTTAAGGTACAAGATTGAAAAAACTTAGAGATCAAAGAAATCTCAAAGTATGCAAACTCTGAGGGTGTTTTGGGTGAGGGGGAATTGGTTGGTTGGTTTGGCTTGATTTTTTGTGTTTTTTTTTTCCGGAAAGGGAAACTGAGAAAGAAGTGAGAAGCTGAGATTATTTGCTTCATTTGATGCTTGAAGGTCCTAAGCAAAAGTAGCAAGAAAACCTGGCAACAAAATGTGGTCACCAGACTGTAGCTTCTCACAGATATCCATGACAATTTTGTCACTGAAATCTCGAGTATGCAATAGCCACTTCTTTTACTTTCTTACTGATATTTTGCAGACTCGGTTGTGAGAATCTGCTGACACACATGCAGCTTTTGCATTGCAATGTCATCAGTCACACAGTAGTTCCTTAAACTGCTTCCCGACAAAACAAGATTTCGGTAGCATTCTGAAACTTAATACACTGGTAGCAAGAATGAGGCACAGACAGGTCTGTCAGAGCACGTTAAGTGTGTATAAGAAAATCACACCAGAACACATAGTGCTCTTGTTGTGGAAACCTGCTACTAGCTTACTAAAATCTCTGCTTGTAATCTGAATGCTGCCACATGCGCATGTATGCGTGGCATGTCTTTGTTTCCTGTTGTTACATATTTTGCAGTTCTACTATGTAGTGTACTACAGCAAGCACTTTACGTAACCTGTTCAAAAGTGCATATCATGTGTGAGTCACTTTGCTCAGGAGCAAAGGGAATTTATCTGAGTAAATGAAATCAGCTACTTATTGTTGGAGCTTGCGAACGTGTACCAGCACCATTGCTGCATCGCTGTTGGCATTGGCTTATGCCCTGAGTCTGATATGTGCAGGTGGAATACTTATTCTTGTAGACATTGAAACTTCCCTACTGGAGTTTGTGCTGCAATGGGACATATATTTTCAATGGCATACTTTTGAGTGCTTTGTACATCTGTAAAGATATTGAAATGAGTGGTTTCAATGGCTTTGCTTGTAGCAATGGCTACTACCAGACTTACAGGACCCAAATTTTTTTTGCTTGGGGGTAGGGGGTGGGGGAACCAAAGCACTTTGTTTTATGGCTACTCCTGAAACTTTGGCATGAGTGTTTTAAAATGGAGCAAAAATTAATTGAAAGCCATTAAGTCACCTGAATCCAATTTTGGAGCATGAAGGAAGATCAGACTTGGCTTTGGTCATAAAATCATTCTGATAGAAGTTGAGCTGGAAGCTGAAGAATCTAACAAGGGTGTGTTTTAACTGTTTTCTGGGAGAACATCCCAGCAAAGTTATTAAAATTATTCAGAAAATTGCAAGAAAACAGCTTTTGCCTATTCTGAACAGTAATTATATGGGGGTGGAGGGGAGAAAATAATACAATAATAGCAGTTGCACTTGTTTAATGAATAAAGCTTTTATCCTGGCATTCAGTGTAGTATGTCAGAAAAATATGGGGTCTATTATTTATATTTTAGTAGAACGGCTATTCATGTGTTTCATATAGAAAGCACAGCCAACACTTCATAGAGAAGCATGTAGTGCTGCATTACTTTGTACCCAGGCATAGCTCTAGGGTGCAGAGAAAAAGAATGACCAAAGAACGTGGCATAGACAAATATAATGAATAGCTTTCTGAAAGAGTAGATAAACCCTGGATATTTCTACTCTTTGCTGCAGGCCTTTATTTTTCTAGGTCTACGACACCAATTCTGTTTAGATCTGGATTGTACAAATGAACACCTGTCTGTTTTTCTGTTTATTTTGAGTTATGGATTGCCATACTATAACAAAAACATTGGGTAGAGTTTTCCTCTGGAGGTCACAGCTGCTTCTTACCTAGTACTGCAAGTGTGCTTTGCAACTTTCTCTGTAGGAAGAGCAGCTTAGTAATAGCCATTAACCCCTGCCCCCAGCAGCAAGATCCAGAGGTGTGGGGTTGGACAGAAGTCCAATTTCGTGAACTGTGACCTGCAGCAGCTGGGCAAGCAGCTGGCAGAGAGATGGGCAGTGTGAACTTACGGGTGAGTCAAGGGGTGCCACGGCTGTAGTGACCCATTAGTTGTGGAGGAACAGTAAAAACAGTTCAGTCACTGGGGTTTTCTAGTAGCTCTAATTTTTATGTCCCTGTCTGTGATTTAATATAAAAGGAAACTGATAGCTCAAATGTGGCAGCTGCAGAGAGCATGCTGAGATGCAGTAGCCACCTCCAGAAGCACCAGCAGAAGCAGCTACAAGAAGCATTGTGTCAATGGGACTTTAAGCACAGAAAGCACCCAAAGACAGAAAGCTCTAGTGCAAAAGCAGTGGACTATGCAATAACTACACATACATCTTGGATGTAAAGGCAACTTCTTAATGTTAAAAGAGAGTTTTTTTTATGTATTGCTTGAAGAAGACATACTGTTTTTCAACAGGCACTCTCCTCAGGTGGTTTGGCTTAGGGGTTTACATAATTTTTGGAGGCTTAGTTCTTAGTTTCTTTTCAGGGTTCTGGAAAAGGTAAACTGTGTTTGCGTATGAGTTGTAGTGTGTGTAGACTCCTGGTACTTGTGGTAACCGGTGTAACTGAAGAACAAATGCTTACTTGTAGTACAAAATTCAATCCATGGAGCATGAATTATTTTGACTAAGTGAAATCCTGTGGATTTTTTTTTTTTACTTCACTAAGTATGCTGCCTACAGGGGAGCTTCTATATGCAGTTACTCTACACCAGTCCCTTTCTGAAGTGCCATTGCATGGGGGTGATGTAGATGGTCTCAAAAATCAAGTGTATTGACAGTTTGAAGTGTGTGCATTGTGCCTCAGTTTAAATAATGAGTCAAGGAATATCTTTTCATCAGAAATTTTTCCCATACTGCCAACCTCAGATTCTTTACACCTCTCATGGTGGTTTCAGGGTAGCATAATAGATTTATAAGGTTCGATGTGAAAATGCATTCTTGTAGTATTATGAACATTTTGAAGAACTGGTGTTAAAGAGTTATAGTCTGTTCAAGCTCTAGAATCTGAAGCATGGAGAGGAGTGGGACCCCTTTCATGAGCTAATTTTTTCAACTAACTGAAGATGAGTACTGTCTAGTATTTTGACAGGGAAGAGAGGTGTGAAGAAGACAAGCAGTTCATCGATTAAGTCCCTCCAAGCAGCAGAGTGGGCTGAAGAAAGAGATAAGAGCTGTCTCTTCTCCACAGACAGTAGTAGAAAGAAATGAACTAATGGCAGCTGTGTGGGAAGCATTGCTGCATAACAGTGTTAATCAATGGTGGTTTCACATCAGATGCCTTCTGCTCCCCATCTCATACACAGAACTGTGATAACTAGGTATCTCTATCATTTCATTGGGATTTAAAAACCTGTATTGTTGTTCTGATATTTATTTGAATGACAGTAGTACAGAGGGTAGAAGAAAGCAAATATCATCTTGCCTTCCATAGTGATAATGAGGTGAAGTTTATGAGGCAAAGAGTATGGACTTCATAATAGCTGCTTTACAGCACCTGCAGTAAGCCAGGTGTCTTGTGAAAGAATCACCATCTTTGATGGTGATCAATCTTTGACCCAGAAAGTTCATAGGCTAAGCTTCAGTTGCAATAAAATGAGTTATAAAAAGGAAAAACAGATAACCAAGGACAAAGTTTAAATCCACGCAGACCTATATGAGCTACTTGTGGGAAATACATAAACACTTAGCAAACAACAGTTGAGCATTAAAAGAAGAATGGGAAAATAGCTTTGTGAATGAGAATAAGGGGAACTTCTATAAAACTAAATGAAGCCTGCGTCCCACACACTCCCACTCTGTTCATGGTTTGTTTGTTTGCTTGTTTGTTTTAAGTCATTTTTTGTCATTAATAGCCCCATTCAGATACAGAGAACATATAAGAAAATTTGTTTAAAAGGATAAACATACTTACCATATCTGAAGTCTTTGTTCACTATGAACACAGAAACAATCCTTTACCTTCAAATCAGTGGTTAGTTAGGTTTGCCAGCAATTTACTTGGGAGCTGCAATGACCTTCACATTCTAATGGAAATAATTATTTGGCAATATATAATACACTTTCTAGTAACTATGGTACCTGTATTTTTGTCATCCATGGATTTTTTTCCCCTGTTTTTAAAGGACACAGTTTTCTGATCCTTTCAGTATCCCTGTACCTGATTTGCACAGTTGTTAAATAGCTTCAGTTCAGTTGTTTTTTTGTTACCTGAATGTAAATGGCCTTTACACACATTATATGTATTTGGGTAAAATGTTTTATGAAAATAACAAATATAAGTTTTACAGAACTAGCTTGAAAAAGAATATTTGTAGGAAAAGCAGTGTTAAAAGTCCTGGTTAGTACGTTCTTGTGATCATGTGCAAACTTAATACCTGATTTGAAAGGATTCAAGTTCTCATTTATTTTGCTGTTCTGAAACAGAATTTCAGCTTGGAGTGATGTAGAGAGAGTGGAACACCCATCTGTAGAGAACAGTAATTCATGAGACAGCACACCTTGTGCTAGAATATTTATTGCCAGTGCAGATATTCTGTATTCCAAACTGTCTGTGTTCTGTATTATATTCTCACCCTGTAGCCTTTTACTATGCTTTTTGACTTTGCATATCACTTTTCATCTCTGTGGGCCTTTTAGCAAAGGTATAGGACAAATACAGAGGAAAAAATGTAATTACTTGTGACAAAAAAGGGGCAAAGGTATGTTGCATCAGAATGAAGACTATTTAAGCTTTTATATGCAGGGATAAAACTGTGGAGAGGCAATAGGCAGCAGAGGAAGAAGAAAGTTTCATTTTGAATATGTTTTATGTGACATCTTTGTCTCTAAATTGGTGAGATGTGGATTTTATGGATGGACAGTTTGGTGGATAAGGAATTGGCTGGATGGCCACATCCAAAGAGTTGTGGTCAGCAGCTCAATGTTCAGGTAGAGACCAGTGATAAGTGGTGTCCCTCAGGGATCTGTGTTGGGACCAGTACTGTTTAGTATCTTCATTGGTGAGATGGGCAGTGGGATTGAGTGCACCCTCAGCACATTTGCATATGGCACCATCCTGAGTGATGTGGTTGACCCGTTATGGGAAAAGGATGCCATCCAGAGTGACCTTGACAGGCTTGAGAGATGAGCCCATGCAAAACTCATGAAGTTCAACAAGGCCAAGTGCTAGGTCCATCATTTGCTACAAATCCAATTAGTTCCATGGTATATAACTCATGAACTGAAGTTGTTCATCTTCCTGATTATTCTCATTCTTTGATTCTTAGAGCTTCAGAAGGTGATGATTAAATAATCCAAGAGTCACTGCACAGTTACAGCTGATACATGGACCTAGAGCAATTTTCTGAACATCTGCATGAGGCCAGTATGAAGAAAACATTATTTCAGTCTCTATAAGGGAGAAATCTTGGCACAGAAAATTGCTAAATTTTATTGCTTGCTCTACAGCAGGGGGGTATTCAAGAGGAACTGAAAGATCTGAAGGGTTTAGGTTTGAAACTAGACTTTGCTGCTTTTACAGGTGTTGGAAGAGGTGCCTGAGTAAGGAAAAATGAATGCCGAGAGTGGATTTTTGCCATTTGCATTTGTAGATACCAACTTCCAATAAATATATACATATTTTTAGCAACGAGATGGATGAATCAAGAACATTTCCCCTAAGGCTTGAGGAGCAGCTTTTTTATCTCCTCCTCGAATTCCATTCTTAACCACAAAATAATAATAATAAAAAAAGTTAGACCAAAACAAGAATTTGTATTGAGAGAAATTCCAAGGTTTGTTTTGTTTTCATTTTAAGGCTTGTGAAAACAGAAAACTGTCATTGCTAAGGGAATATTGGTTGACCAGCTTTTGTGAGGGTCGTTAACTCATGACAGTGGTTCATAATTGACTTTGGGTCAGCAATTGCCTTCGGCATGCTGAAATTGTTATCAATTTGTTTTAAAACAGTTTTTTAAAATATCCTGAATAATTTGGTAACATTGCTTTTATATTAAAATCATCGCTGTGATTATGGGTGATTAGTAACATCACTCCTGAATAGGAGTGGAAATTCACAAGAAAATAACCCTGTAGGTAAGGTTGATATTTGCAGAAATCCTACAGAATTTTTTTACCTACCAGAAAGGTGATCCAGCATTGTCCTCTTGGAATCACATTACTGGGTTACCTGCCTTTTTTTTTTTTTTTTGCATGTTTTGTCCTCTCTCATTAATAAAACTAAGTTATCTGTTGTGTTTTCTGACATAGTCTCTCACTGTGGCAGTGAACAGGATGGGGGTCCAGCTATGAAGCACAAACTCTATTTGTATATGTATTGGTTTGATCAAAGTTACATAACTACTGCTTTTGTTGGGCATTAATCATTCATGAATAGAGGCCTTTCAAGGAATGAAAAATGTGAATCTTCTTACGACACAAGCCGAATCTTTTTATTAGTCAAAGTATCAGTCTAAGAATGGTGGCATTGTTTGTTCCCACCAAATTGCCTGTTCCGAACTGTTATAGAAGTGCAAGTTCTGCTTGGTGTGCAGTCTTAATTAATGAGGAGCTACACATCTCCATCATTTCTCTTCTAAAAATAAGCAGTGACTCTGGCATATGCTGTTCTGAGAACTAAAACAAGAGTAGTTTTGTATGCATTAACCCTTTCTTACGTAATGCCCACTCACTTCTGAAATGTTTTTGTTCAAGTGCTGCAATAGTTCTGACCATGGAACTTCTGGTGTTTTTTGCTGTGCTGATACAGTCTATGGTTTGGTGGGTGGGAGGTAAAACCTGAAAACAGGCATCAAAATAGTATCTTCAAGCTAGTGGAAATACACCATGCTGAGGGAAGGTATTTCCTTCCTGTCAACCTTCTTTGCCTTCCCAATGATGTGCTTTAGTCACCCTTTCCATCTTTTCTTAAGAGCTCCTTTCTTGGATAATTTCTTATTTTGACTCACTTCTACCATTTTTTTTTTATCCATCAAAGCAGGATTGTCTAGTCAGCATGAGAACATTTCAGAGATGATCTCAATCTGCATATACGTTGTCTAAGCCAGTCTGGCACTGCCCATTTGAACCCTTCTGTCCTCTGCAAACCCTGTTTTTTGAATCTAAGTCACTTAAGTCCCTCACTCTCTTTGCCTAGATTTTTACAAAGAGATTTTTTCTTTCCTCATCACTTTTGTATTCCCCCCAGTTAACGTACCTTTTGTACTGACTGTTAACTAAAACTTAATAAATGTATTTGTATCCAGAATTTGTATGTAAAACAGCAGCCAGCACTGTGACCACTTACATATCGGCATGCATGTACGTTCCCATGGAATTTGGAACTGTTTTTTCCAGAAGACAATGAATGCAGTTTCAGACTCTGGAAGGGATTTGAATGTCTAATTACACTGCAGGTGTCTCAGTTAGAACCTGATGTCTACATTCTTTGGACAATTTTAAAAGTCTCAGTCTGAAAAACACAGTTGATTTTTTGTGGCTTTTGCTACAACATAGTATTTCTTTAAATCTTTTAGTTGAAAAAAAGTCATCTCTGGTTAAAAGTTCTCCTCTGCCCTTGAAGGCTAGGAAGTAAAGGTGGCAAAGCATTGTTGTTATTATGAAAATGATTAAATATTTAGTATATAATATTACTGATAAAGAACAGAAATGTATTTGTAGCAAACTGATGCTTGAATTCTTACTTTCAATGCAGACTGCATCCTCAGCTATTAAAGGTGCTATCCAGCTGGGAATAGGATACACAGTAGGAAACCTTACATCAAAACCAGACAGAGATGTTCTTATGCAAGACTTCTATGTAGTGGAAAGTGTCTTCCTACCCAGGTAAGGACAAGCCTATTCAATTTATTTTCTAGCAGAATTTCATAATGAAACTCTACCTAAATATTTCAAATAAGGATTGTTTAACAATTCTGACAAAATTGCGTTGGAGTAAGCTTGAGGTAGGAAAACTTGAAAATGTTCCTGTCTTCCTGTTGTCATTGAAAATGAGGGTAGGGAGAAAACTGGAAAGATCACACTTCAACTGAAGGTTTGAGGCTTGTTTCATCTAGAGAAGGAAAGTGATTGTGACACTTTCAATTAAATGAGCTGTTAACTACAGCTGAAAGTGATTCATGGATCTATATGCAAGCAAGTATTATGCCCAGCATTTACATACATAGTTTAGTCTCTAAAAACTGAGGATAACGCTTGCCGTTTTGTTGAGGTGTTATCAAAATCAATGCAAATTCAAGTCCCACAGTCTTAAGAGTAATATAAGATGTTACACTTTAGTATAGCATTCTAGCCAGGATTTTAGTCTGTGACTAGGTTCAGCTGTTAGGAGCAGACTGCAGGTTGTGCACCATTACTGCCTTGCATTTGGAATAATGATACAGAATTTGTAATAATGTAGTTATACTGATGAGATAAGTCAAAGCCATCCTCATTTGGGGAGTTCAAAAGCTGAAGTACAGTGCCATGTAGCTTTTCCAAGTTGCTTATGTCAGGAATGGACAGAGAGGGTATAGGAAAGTAAGAAAAATATATTTCAAAACCAGGAGGAAGTTTTCTGTTTAGTGTTGTCTGGATTTCTAGAAGTACTAAGTACCAGTAGTGCCCATCATTTTTGTAAGAACATGCTATCTATACAGTAATCCCTGAATTTGGAAATATTTTATATCTTTTTTTTTAAGTTTGGTTCATGTGCAGTTTAATGTTACTTCATAAACTGTTCCTAATAATTTACAAAGCTTAGGGATTATTAATGTCACTAAACAGGAAGTTAAACTGACAGTGTGCAAAATAGTTGTAGGTAGGTACTTCAAAGTTGATCTCTCCTCATGTAAATTTGCTAGTTTCAACTCCTGATTTCCTCTGACCTGAAATATCTTTTAAGGAGAAGAAGATGTATTTCTTATGTGAAATGACACGTTTACGTTACATTCTCTAGTTCATAGGAATTCAGGATAGCTATATCTGGTGTTCTGGTGTTAACTGCAAGGTTTCCACACAGCTTTGTAGTCTTTCCCTTGGGGAATAGATAAATATAGATATGTTACCTGGGTGCATGTGTTTCTATACACTGTAATATCAACTTTTTATATGTTAAAGAACCCAAATTACAACTGAGAAATTTGCGTATCATCTAAATAAGTTTATTCATTGTTCTGACAAATGGAGTGAGCCAACATATTTGTGAAGTATGCAACTGTGACAGTTGTGTGGGGTTCTGTAGTTGTTTGGCTGTGATACTGGCTTTGTTGTTCATGAAACAAAATGCGATATACATGCTAAAACTGTTTTATTATATATCAAAGTTTTGGAAAAAAAAATAATCTATATCTTCTTTAACATGTTTGTAAAAGATCAAGTAAAATAAACTGGTTTGTATTCCATAGTATCCCCTACGTCACCTCTCCTAGGAAACTCACATGCTTGTACACTCAGAAAAGAGATTTCCCTCTTTGTTTGGTACTGGTTTTAAGGGAGAACTAGGAGTCATCTCTTCTGGCTGAAAAAGAGAACAAAAGCAGAAGTAATAACCTGTTGGCACTAACATAAAATTGATCATAAGGGCTTTAGTAGCACCTTTCTAGACAGATATCTGAGGGGAAAGAAAAAAAAAAAAAGAAAACATGAGGAAAATTATACAAATGAAAGAAATGGCTGGAACAGCAAGTGATCTGACTTCTTGGTTTTGTATAGCTGTCTAGTAAGCAGGAGTACATAATATAGTGACTCATCTTGATTGTAACAAAGAGCCGTTCTGTATAGAGCTCTCACTGGTTGTACTTTCTATGAAACTAAAAATTGACTGTCCATAGCAGTCTCTTAAAAACAACCACAGCACTTCATTTCTTAAACTAACATGCTGAAATTTCAAATATTCAAGTCGTTCTCTTGTTTTTACGTAATATGCACATTCATCTAAAATGTTTTCAATCCAAAGTGGTATTAATTTGCATAAATCATAATAGTTTAGTATTACATGTAGTGAGTGATACAGGCTTCTTTCCTGCTGGCTGAGGGTACTGGCACTTTGAGTCTTTAATGGTGGAATTATACGATTAACTCCTGAGTTATGTCTGCACTTGGCTTCATTACCATAGCTGGAGATAAAAAGCTAAGGTTGCCTGTCTTCTCTGGATTCTTTTTTTTTTTTTT
>VXAA01004465.1:555410-566308 GCA_013399115.1 Anseranas semipalmata
ATGATCAGAGGGCTGGAACACCTCTCCTATGAAGAAAGGTTGAGGGAACTGGGCTTGTTTAGCTTGGAGAAGAGAAGGCTCCGGGGAGACCTCATTGCGGCCTTCCAGTACCTGAAGGGAGCGTATAAACAGGAGGGGGAACGCCTGTTTACACGTGTTGATAGTGATAGGACAAGGGGGAATGGTTTCAAACTAAGACAGGGGAGATTTAGGTTGGATATTAGGAGGAAGTTTTTCACTCAGAGGGTGGTGAGGCACTGGAACAGGTTGCCCAGAGAGGTTGTGGATGTCCCATCCCTGGAGGCATTCAAGGCCAGGCTGGATGTGGCACTGGGCAGCCTGCTCTAGTGGTTGGCAACCTTGCCCAGAGCAGGGGGGTTGAAACCAGATGATCTTTAAGGTCCTTTTCAACCCAGGCCATTCTATGATTCTATGATTTATGAATGTGGAAATGGGTGGTGAAAAGACTCATTTCCTTGAAGGAGAGGGAAAGGAATTTGCTGGCAATACTCTGTCTCTCACAGAGATTTCTATTACATTAATCAATGGTGATACACACATTTGTCTGCATTTATGACTCTTGTCTAGCAAGGCTGATGATTGAGATAGGTAGCTTTACATTAAAGGTAAGATTTTTCAGGAAGTTGCTAAAAATTCCTCAGTAATAACTGGGTTTTGTTTATTTTTCTTTTTGTTTTTGTTTTCAGTGAAGGAAGCAATCTCACCCCTGCTCATCATTACCCTGACTTCAGATTTAAGACATATGCACCTCTTGCCTTCCGATATTTCAGAGAACTTTTTGGTATCAAGCCTGATGATTATTTGGTAAGAGCTTGCAGTTTTCCTATAAGTTAAAAGTAATTATAATGTATACTAGTTTTGTACTGATAGAGGAGGATGTTTTAATGGTGCCCAAATGGGTATAAATTTTGTGTGTGTAGTGTTTCATAATTAGTGAATATTTTTAGAGTTTTACAAAAATCTTAATTCTTAATCTTTGAGATGATTCCTGAAAAAAACCCTACCTTGTTAATTGACTGGAGTAACTTGAGTATTACTGTTCATTCAGGTCATTGTTTCTAGAGATATTATAATCAGTATTATAATACATAATCTATAATATAAATTATATTATATACTAGTATATAATATTATAATCAGTACTTTTTCTTCCCCTGTTGCTGTAAGTCCCTCTTTTCCTGGGTTAAGGGAAGGCCAAGTGCGGTACTCTAGAGAGTTGAGACTTGAGCAGTTTCAATATTAAGTGCCACCTTTTTTCTTTAAGTTACAGAAGGAGATTTCCTTCAACAAACAGGTATTTTTGTGAAATATAGTTAGAATTTCAGTGTGTTGTTGTTGTAACTGATGCAGGCATCTGTTAGGTTTATACTTACTCTGAAAGCAAGTTAGAATCCATTTTTGTTGTTTCTGACTGTAAATGGGCATCATGCTGCAACCAGGGTAGGTTGCAGTCCTTTGTGGTCCAGAGGCAGATATGATCAGAGGGGTGCTGTAATCATAAAATAAAACTATTTTTAGTTTGGGACACTCTTCCCAATTGGTTGTGACCACAGTATTGTTCCCAGTAGCCTGTGTTGGTATCCTGGCTGAGCAGTCCCACTTGTTTTTGTGAAATCTGGGTCTGTCTGTCATTCAGTGACCATAATTCTCGTTCAGTATCTAAAACAATACACTTTCCTGTAACAATATGCAAACTGATTGTCCAACTGGGGCTGAAGAGAAAGTAAATTTAAATAAGGGGAGGATAAATTACAGCAAGTATAAGTGGGTTTACATGTTTAATTTGGAATGACAGAGCCCAAAGATGCACAGTTTTACCTTTGGTAAAGAGGTTGAGCAGTAATTCACTGTAAGAATCACACCAGATGGCAAGAATAAATGTATTTGAACAGCTTATAGAATTAAACTGGCACTGGAAACCTTATGGAATGCGGGCATTTTGTACAGGAGCTTCTTGATCATAAAGTCTTTAATTGCTGGAATTTGGGGGATTTTGTTACTCTTCATTTTCGATTTCACTTACTCTCCAGCAGTTCCAGTTGCAAAGTTAGGTGTGCTCTTTGTTTTGTGGGTAGGCTTTTATTTTATAGGAATGAACTCAGCCATAAAATGACCAGTAGACAGTATAGGTTAGTAACTCTTATTTATGCTAAACTGTGTTTTTGAGCTTTAATGTTTAAGATAACTGGTTTCAAGTGTTTGCAACAATTAAAAGTGTTAATGAAGCTTTATATATTTTGGCAAGAAAAACTCACAGGTTGTAATACAGTTGCTGATTTGCTCTGAAGTCTTGTAGTGTTATAGACCAGTAATGCTGTTCTATCCTTAGACCACTGCAACCACAGGATGAATAGGAAAGGTCTCTATTATGAATTAGAACTCAGTAAACTGCAGAAGCAGAGAGGAACAGGCAAAATTTTTATAGCATGCAAAAATCTTAAAAATTCCAAGCATGGGAAAAGCCTCAGCCAGAGCCACTATAAGAAAATGCAGAAGGTAGTGATTTGAGTACATAGGAAGCATGCTTCCTTAGTTCAAGTGCTCAGAAAACATATTTGTTGCATTTTCTTGTATCATCTTCTTTGCTACCACAGCTGTATGAAATCACTGGACAGACTCTGGTTAAATTTAATGAAAACTGTTTTCAGCAAATAAAACTTTTTTTTCCCCCACGGAATTGCTCAACTCATCTCAGGCACTGACCTAATAAATGAGGTATTTGTTACTGAAACGGTTATTCCTTTTGTTCTGATAAGAACAGAAGATATACTCCTCTGCTAAGAATAATTGCCTGGTGCTTACATTGCTCACAATTCATGTCCTGTGTAATTTGGTTTCTTTCAAAGACTGAAGTCAAAAAGTACTGGATTGTATGCTAAATCTCGAAGTGTGTAAAGTTGCTGTTATATAACAGAGGAAAAGAGTGTGTGAATGAAAGTTTAATGTTGCTATATTTTAAATAAGCTCTTGAGTTTAATATAAACAGATTTTTCTATGGTTTTGGAGCTTAATATCTCCTCTCCACTTAGTTTGAAAGAAATATGAAGTGTGAATTAATAGAGGTTTAATAAATGTACCTAAGCCTCTATGTGAGGTCTAGATCTACTAGTAAAGAGTACTCCTTAGTTACTTCTTCCTCCTTAATTTGATCATAAATATTACTGTCTTCCCTGTGTAAGAAAGAGCCTGTCTAAATATCCAAAATAATGGTCCTCCAAAAAGCAGTTTTTCCTACTTGCCGACATTTAGTTTTTCTGTTTCAAGCAGGCAGGTAATCAGAAAACAACATTGACAATTATACTGAGATTATTGTTATTCTAATGTCAGCCCTAGCTGCACAGAAGAGGACTAGCCTATTTGTGTGTAGTTCAAAACCTGTACTCCCTGTGTCTTTTTCTAACATACTTCCCACACATGTTTTGTAAATAGATATGAAAAATGAACAGTTACAAAGAAGATGTCACCTTAGGGCTTCTGACTCAAGGATTTGCAATGCTGACGGTGTGGGGATGGATTGTTTCCACCTCCCTCACTCACTCACTTCACTCCCGTGAGAATTCATCTGGTGCAGTGGGACGTGGAAAGGGACTTTATGCTCAGCTACCAGCTGCTTCTTCCACAACTGTGCAGTGTGTCCTCAGCCAAATTACTGTGACCCAGACTGCTGTACAGTGGTGTTGTTGCAGTTGAAGCCCAAAGGATAGAGGTCCCCAGTTCTCCTGTGTCCATTTGCACCTACAATTCTTTATATGAAATTTGTGTTTGAGTAATGCATTCACTGATAATGAAAAACATTTTTTTGTTTCTTCCAGTATTCAATCTGCAGTGAGCCTTTAATTGAATTATCCAATCCGGGTGCCAGTGGGTCCTTATTTTTTGTAACTAGTGATGATGAGTTCATCATCAAAACAGTTCAACACAAAGAGGCTGAGTTTCTTCAGAAGCTCTTGCCAGGTTATTATATGGTAAGTAATTGAAGACTTTTCTTTCCAGCTTTATAAAAAATCATTACATGTATTTTTCCAGTTTCACTTCACACTTCTAAAGATTCAGTTTCATTTGATGTCTTCTAAGCTTTCACTGACTTTATCCTATTTTTCATAATATTTTTGAAATTTTTTACCTTTCGACTTTGCACTCTCACATCCATCAGAAAGAATGGATATAAATCAAGAATACATCTAAGATTATAGTTGTTGTTGTTTTAACATTCAAGGTGAAGCTGAATATCATCTTCTGACTTGATACCAAGCTTTGCTTCTAATAAGTTAGTAATAAAAAAAAAGGTTTCTAAATTTCTAATTCAACTTTTTTTCTCCATTTTGTTTGTCTACCCTCTGCATTTCACTCAGAGTGGACAAAGAAACTAGACCGGTCAGTTTCACTTTTGTTTCTGGACTACTTCCATTTCTCATGTATGAAAACAGTGTTGTTAAAAATATTCTTATCAATATAACTTGTTCAGAACTTAATTTTGAAGTAGAACTTTTTTGAGGGCTAATGCTAAGTTAATTGTATTGTTTTATGTGCGTCACACATCAGAAAGGGAGACCATCAATCCAAAATAAATATAACTAAATTGTCCTTTTTTTTTTTTTTTTTTTTTAACAAAAGCCACTCAACATACATATGAATAGAGATTTTTCTGGGTAGTATACAGCACTTTGGAGTATTAGACCTATTACTATTAGCCTGATTTTCTTTTCTTTCTGTGCTTTCTTAAGTAAACACTTGAAAAGTTACCCTCTCAATTGCACTAAAAATGAGGAATATCATCATTATTAGAGTAATGTAAGTTGGATTCAGTGTTCGTTTAAAAAAAATTTAGTGCACTGACAGCATCAAAAAGAAAAACGGTGGCAGGGTCTTTTGTTGTTATTCATAAGCAGAATAATCAGCTCAGCATAAGTTTGAGTTGAGCATTATTATAAGTAAATATAAGACCACTTTTCTCTGATTCTGGGAACTTTATTCTCACTGTTAACATATGCAAGGGTTTCCAAAGTGTAAGACTTTAACCACTGTGATTGTTTCCTATTAAAGTACTTTGTTCCTATAGCTATATGTTGGGACTTAGTAATGCATGACTTGAAGTAGTTTTTCCCTTTCTTGGTTTTCGTACCAAAAACTGAGAGTAGTTGTGTTCAGAAGGAGGATTTTTGCTCTCACCTCTCTTTGTCATCTCTTAGTTAATTTTTCACTTGTTGTGGAATTTGGATAATTTCACACCTTTCTATTCTGATGGTCAGTAGTGATTCTGTTATGACCTCAGACTCATGTGGAGACAACCTGGTCATTTGGCACTAAACCTCATTCTGAAAAGCCTCATGGAGACAAGGGTTCTGTTTCTCAGAATCCAAGTCAAGGCAATGGGCACTTGACCCAAACTTCTTCCAGCAGGCGGAATGCAAAGGTTGTTCAGGTCAGAATAATAAATTAAATCTTTGGGATATGTTTAGGTTTGGCCCAGCCTGCACTTTCATGGGACGTGGGAAAGAGAAATCAGGCATACAAACAGAATCAGAGATTCAGTCATATTTTTCAGGACAGTGCATGGCAGGGAATATGATTGTGGCAGTTTACACTGGATTGCAGCCACCTGGTAAGAAGAAGTGTATGGTGATAGCAGCATCCTGTGAGACTTCTATTTACCCTTCACGCTGAAAAGACAGCCTGGGTATGTGGTGCTCTGGACTTCACAGTAGATTTGGTCCATGGTAGACCTCTCTTTCAGTTTCTCCTCTGAGTAGTTTCTTTCTTGTGTTTATACTAGCTTTTTGAAATACGGGACCACAAAGAAAGCCAATTGGTCAAAGAAACTGTACTAAATAGGAAAACATGCTCTTTTTTTCTTGCTGTTTGTTAATGTCCTCTGGCATAAAAATCACTTGCTTAAGCATATAAGTTTCTTTAAAATAAGCATATTTAACAGTATCTTTTTTATTCTAGAATCTGAACCAGAATCCAAGGACTCTCCTACCCAAATTTTATGGGCTGTACTGCGTTCAGTCAGGAGGCATTAATATTAGAATTGTTGTAATGAACAATGTTTTGCCACGAGCTTTGAAAATGCATTTCACATATGACTTGAAAGGCTCCACATACAAACGGAGAGCATCAAGAAAAGAGAGGGAGAAGTCCAACCCAACATTCAAAGACTTGGATTTCTTGCAAGACATGCATGAAGGGTTGTATTTTGACTCTGAAACTCACAGTGCATTAATGAAAACACTACAGCGGGATTGTCGAGTGAGTAGAAATTATTGACTATTTAAACTTCTGCATTCACATCTGTTCTAGATTCACTTCAACAAAACAGGGAACAGGACATGGCTCTGTATGTTGTTTAACCACGAAGTCCATCTCCATACAATTTAATTAGGAAAAACTATGGTTGTCAAAACACTGGTAAAGACTGTATTTTAGTTAAACTGTTGAGATCTACAATCTATTCATGGAAATATAGATTAATCTGGGAAAGTAGTTCTGTAGAATTTTTATTATTATTATTATTTTCCGTTAATTTAGATATTTTAATGATTTTTTTTTTCTGATGCACAGCAAGTAGACCTTTAGAACTGTTGTTACATATGATAGAGTGTATTGAGAGCTGCAAGCTCAGTACTGCTTTGGTAAGTCTGTCTCTTCATAAGTAGACAGGATCTAGCAACCTGAATGGGGGAGGGCTGTCTTGTGTCAACAGTCTTAGTTCTGGAGCAAAGTAATTTCTTACCAAGCTGAAAGGTAGTGCTTGATGTCCACATAAGATTTGTGAGGCAGGAGAGGATGTCTGCTGTTGTCCTTTGGGAGGACCCTGGTGAATGAAATCAGTGTCTCTTGTACACAGAGAATTGTTGTAAAAATCGACTTTTTTCTGTTAGAGCTAGCCAGGTCTCTCAGAGGTCCACTAGATTCAAAAGGGGATGTGGAAAGAAAAGACCAACTTTGTCTGAGGGAATCCTAACAGGTTGGTGATAAAACAGCAGAATGGGTAGATTGAACTCGTTACATAGAAGAGGCATAGTGAACATCAGAGTTTGTTGTTCACTGCCACCTGTGGTGCAAGATGGAAAGTGTTCGTTTTGCACATGAATAGTACTTTTTGTTTAATTAACACAGAAGTCTGCAATGTCTTGTGCTTGGTTTGTAAAGCTGGGTGACCTAACGTTCAGCTGCATATTCAGTGTGAGACATTTATCTAACGTCAAGCATTGTTCTTTCTGTAGCCTCTTGCAGTGAGTTTTTCCTGAGCTCCTGCCACATGTGGTAATACAGAATGCATGAGTTTGTCACGTGTGGGGATCTGGACACCCTTTTGTGCATCCTCCCCCACTTGTCAAAGGTCACTTATCCAGTGAAAGCATGGGGGGTAACCTATTCTATGGAAAATCATAAACAATCTAAAAGAGGGAACACAACTAAAAAGTAAAAACAAGAATCAGTCATTTAATTGTTGCATATAAAGGAGGACTCTTAGAGCTTCTTTGTTAGAAACTGTTCGTAAAGTCTTGGCATGAGTTATTTGAGTGCTGAACAAAACATCAGCTTTTTCAGTGTGATTAGCATGTAATCTTAAATTAACAACTCAAAAGTTATCCTGGTGTTCTTAAAGGCCCAGCTAAGTCTTACTGTTATTAAAAGAAAATAAGAAAATCATCTTTAAATAGTTGGTGTGTATGCATGAATACATCCATACATATATATGCTATATATAGTATATGTGTGTACATATATACTGAATGTTATCTAATATATATGTATATAAATTAAACCACCATTTATTTTCTATTTAAAAAAAGCCATACTCTCTGTAGTAAAACAAAGGGAGCAGACATTTATATTTCACATAGCTACATTTGCTTAACAAATGAGGTTGGATCTGCCTGCCTGCCATGTACTACTGCCTTTAGCAAATTTAGAAACACTCCATCCATTTTGAGAAAAGTTTTGCCACTGCTTTTTTCTGCCCATGTGGTGTTTGGATGGCTATTTAGCACAAGTGATAACTGACCTAGATTTTTTAGGGCTTCAAAATTTAAGTAATCTTTCTGTTTCCTTGTATTTTGAAGTGAGAAAGTTAGTGTAGACATTGAAATTAAAAATTCATTAAAGGAGATAGATTACTGATCTTTCCAATATTTCAGCACTGAGTCATTCTCTTCTGCATTGCTTAAATTGGGCTGTATTTTCTACTGTCCAAAGTCACAATCAGAATCAGTAAGCAATGCTTTTTGTTCTTCATTCTTTAATATAAACATCCCCAGCTGGTAACTTCTCTTCTCCTTGAGCCCCAGCACTAAGCAAGAGGCCTGGCAGACCTTTCTAGTTGCAACAAAAGAGGCGATGACAGCCTGCCTTATCTGTGTCTGCTGTCACTGTATCACCCACCCCATCCAGCAACAAGCCTACATTTTCCTTGGTCAGCCTTTTAGAGCTGATGTAGCAGTAGAAACTCTTCTTGCTGCCCTTGACATCCCTTGCATGTCTCACCTCTAGCTGATTTTTGGCTTCACTGACAATACTTGCTGTCCCTACATGTCAAGGCAATGTTTCTCAATTCCTCCTTTGTAGCCCATCCGTTTTCCCCCATCCTGTTTGCTGCCTTTTCACATTCAAGCCATGCTGTGGCTTCCTTGCTTAGCCAAGCTGGCCTCCTGATACATCTCCTCAGCTGGGCTGCTGGATGACCCCAAGCTCAATCCCTGGGAAGGTACTAGCAGATACGGCACTGGTGGGCCACGGCTGGAGTGTTGGTTCTCATGTAGCACACCTCTCTGCAGCTTTCATGAGGGAATGCGTGACCTACCCAGTTAGAGGATGGAGCTGAGGGGCTTGTGGTGATCTGTCACAGGCTGCTGCTTCCAGTATACACTCCAGATTCTCTGCTCTGGGACAAGTACAGCTCGATAGTATTCTCCATCCTGCTCCTGCATCACCTGCTTGTCATGTTAACACTCAAGGTGGTAGGATTTGAAAGCTTTGCTCACGTACGTTTTTGCACTTTTTGCACCTTAGCTAAATGAAGAATTGTAACATTGCAGTGTTCATAAAGATGTAATATTCTTCAGTTTATGGTACAATACAATGCATGCAGCTGAAAATTTGCACTAGCTTTCAAATTTCAGACTATCATGTAGACTTAGTATAGCTATCATATACTTGTGAACAGGCCCTATAAAGTTACAGGGGGCAGGGAGGAAATATAGCCAAATGGTACTAGTAATAAATGTTTCACTGGCCTACCCACCTTTAATGAAAATGTTTTATTTGAAGCCTTATCCACTTCAGAGTGCTTTAATTTCTAAAGCTAATGTGCCTGTATTTTGTATAATGGTAAATATTGAGAGTATTGAAAGGTAGTGATTTAAACATCTGTATTTTATTTTTAGCAATACTGCTGTTAGTTACTGTGATCATTATATAAAATTAGAAGCTATTAAAAAACAAGATTCTCCAATTTCCAAATAAAATTCCAGTCTTACAAATATTAACAGAAACTGTTCCACTCATGAATGAAACAAAGAAATAAAAGCTTTATCACTCATAAGCAAATACTAAGTAAAAACAAAGTCAATAAAGTCATTAAAGACAGTTTACAGTGCATTTTTTATGTTTTTTTTAAAGGTACAGAAAATTGAACTCCACATCGAACTTAACTGTTGTGTTTTCTTATAAACACCTAGTCCTGCAGAAATTCTTTCTGTGTGGAGGAATACTTACATATGGTTAAAGGATAAGCTGTGTCACTAACTGATGTTTTAGGTACAAAGTAACATGAGCATGACTCAGTTTGTATGAGAAAGGTTAGAAGTGAATTAATAGTGGTATTTTATTTTTTATAAGTGTTACCAGATCAAACTAAAGCTAGGCATCCATTACTGCATGCTTGATCTCTGCTGGAGCTCTTAAGCAATTTCATAAATACCAATTACCTTTATTCTGGGTAGAAAGTATAGGAGAAGACACCAGGACTGTTCTTTGGTACAGGGAATTCACAGTCGAAACACACAAGTAACAAAGATTGTCTTTGGATGCTCACATATAAAAAATCAAGAGTTCTGTAGACATAAATGTCAAAAATTACTGTAGGAAAGGTTCACCAGAGCATCTCATCAGGATATGGTCCACCCCTAATTTCTTCCCTGTAGACCCTTAAAGTGCAGAAGAATTAGTAATTAGTGAATTAGTAACTGTTCATCAAAAGGAAAAAAGGGAGTACCTTTTAAAACTGATACTGTCATGATTATGCAGAGATATTCTTTTACAAACTCATCTAGTTACCTAACAAAGCAATTAGTGTAACTTTAAACAAAAAACATTAAATTTCAGGAGAACAGATATTCACAGGATTTTTTTTCTTTTAAATCTTTGCTGTATAGGTGTAAGCATGTGAAGCATGTTCTTGAATGTCAACTAATCATAAGCAGGAATTTTGGGTATTCTAATAAAAATAGCCTGGTGGTGTTTTCTCCTTCTACCTGCTGCTGAATCCAGGAGAAAATAAAATTGAAAAGGGGTATTAGGGGTGTATGTAAGTGCAGTTGGCCATAGTAACTGGACAAATGGAACAAAAAATCTTCCAAATAGTTTTGCTTTTTGCTCTTTACTTTGTTAATGCCTGCTCAGTAAGATGTTTATCTGTATGCATTCTGATAACCTCTTTTCATCAGAAAGTATGCTGTTCCCAGTATTTCTTCCTCCTCTTGCGTAACGCTTTTTGATGTATATAAATATTGGAGATAGAAGAACTGTCTATGCAAATTGAATAGCATTTATTTATCCTGAGGTTTGGAATAAAATTCCCTGGAGAAATTGCAAAGACATGGTATTTTAAAAACTGAAGTTAAAATTTACTCCCTATCTACTTAAAGAAAAAA
>VXAA01004465.1:566367-608215 GCA_013399115.1 Anseranas semipalmata
ATCTTCATTTGTTACTTAAGGAATTTTTTTTTTTTAATGAAGCATATTACATAGCTGGCCTATAAACTCAAACTTTGTTTTTCTCAGCGACCTTAAAGACACCTATCACATTTATAACTACATTAACAAATGTTATTTTGCACAAATAGACAAGCCATCTCACTGTAAGACTAAGGATTTTTGTCTTGCATTAACTGATTAGATTTTCTGTTTCAACAGGAAGAGTTTATTTCAAGTTATCAATTTAAGTGCTAATGACCTACAAATAGGCAAATTATGCCTGGAGATGTTGTATGTTTTATGATTTCTCACTGAGGATAACTCTTCCAGATTCATAAGACTGGAAGAATGACCTTCTTTTTCTCTCTGTAAATCAGCTATGACTATGAGTGAGGTTCAAGTCACCTTTACTCTTCCTTCTTCACTTCTTTCCTTAAGAAGTCATACTACAGATGAAGAAACTGAAACCTTTCCTGACCTTTGAAGATTGACTCAATGTTCCCTCTGTGGAAGAGTACTTAATTTCTATACTGTGTTTTTGCATTTAAATAATAATAATAATAACTAGGTGCCTTATAGGAGTATTGTATTATTTAGCCAATATTGCCATGCTATCTAGAAAATTAAATTTTGTCGACACCATTTTTGCCTGGTGTTTGGAATAGGGGTTCAAGTCATGTTTGTTTGTTTTTTCTTTTCTTTCTCATTGCCTAACATTTTTCAAGACAAAGGGGGCAAAATGCATTGCTGCTAAGATTTTAAAGTAGAATTGCAAACCAAATAACTTGAGTTCAGCTTTTTGTATTAACAAATTTCCCTTCTGATTATTTTAAATGGAGATTGAGCCAAAGTTGCACTTCACCAAAATTATTTTTATTTGGTTTGATGCAACACCATTGTGGTTTCTGTTCTGTTTTTTTTCCCTTTTCAAACATTCAGTAACAATGTTTGGAGATGATCCGATTGCTGGAAAAGCAACAGACATATTTTTTTAGGGATGCTCTCTACATTTATAAGAATTGTATTCAAGCGTTGAACAATGTTCTAAACAAATGTACGTGGCTACCTATTTTTCATTTGTAAGTTAACATTAGAACAATTAATATATTGATATCTGTGTTGCAAAAAGTCTGCTACAGAAGCAATGACAGTTATTCAGATTGTGTTCATGTGGCATTTAATTTCAACAAAATCATTTCAAAAGGTTTTTACTAGAGAGAATTGAATGGCTTTTTAGTCTGCATTTTTAGTTTACCACATAAGTAAAGAATATGGTGGACTTTCCTAAAGAAATCATGTTTTAAAAGGGCCATTAGTGACCTGACTAGCAAAGAAGCCTATAAAGACAAGGAAATTGAGAGTTGAGGACAAAGAGGGTCTTATCTCATAAGTTTCAGATCCAGGTATTATTTTCATCACTGCAATTTTAATGGGTTGCTCCAAGCTTTATTCTGAATTCTTGTATTTGAAGGTTTATTGCATAAATGCATACCTCTTTTGTGCTGGAGCAACTATGCCAGAGACCTAATATAATCAAATTTATTCACAGGATTTTTCAAAACCCTTAGTACTGTTTTGTTGTTGTTGTTGCTGATTTTCTTGTCTTCTTTCTGTCCCAAAGGGTTTATGCAGGTTATTCGTTAACCCAAATCATTTCAATGACCCATTTTACAACATGTCTTTACAAAGAGTAGTGCTACTTGAAGGACTAAAATGCAACAAAGAGCAGTTACAAAAATATAGATGTCATGGCATGGAGGTGTAGGATCTGCTAATCTTTGATGAAGGGCCCCTTGGGCAGAAATGGTAGTTTGAGGAGCATGTATGTAGGATGATACTGCAGATCTCTTGTGTCTTTATGTATTGTTATTCATGCAGGATCAGTTGAACCCTCAAATTTTGTCTTCTATTTTGAAAATCACAAACCAGGTTGAAATTTTTAGGACTATTAGCTAGCAATATGTTACAAGATAAGGGTTAAGGGACAAGCAAATATAGGGGATGTCATTGTGGGAGTCTACAATAAACCACCCAGCCAGGATGATGACACCGATGATATATTCTTTAAGGAACTAAGAGACACCTCTGGGTCAGCTGCCCTTGTCCTTATGGGTGCCCCACCCTTACGGGTGACTTCAACTTGCCAGATACAAACAGGGAATACGATACAGCTGATATAAACAGGTCCAGGAGATTCCTAAAACACTTTGATGATAACTTCCTGGTACAAGTACTAAGGTAGCTGACTAGGAAAGGTGCCCTCCTAGATCTGTTGCTTGTGAACAAAGAGGGTCTCATGGGTGAAGTGGTGATTGATGGCTGTCTTGGCCATAGTGACCTTGAAGTAGTTGAGTTTAAAATGCTTCATGATAGGAAGAAAACTGCCACCAAAACTTCAACCCTGGGTATGAGGAGAGCAGAATTCAGGCTGCTCAGGGAACTAGTTAGTAAGGTCCCCTGGGAAACTGCTTTTGAAGGCGTCAGCGTCCATCAGTGCTGGTCAGACTTTAAGCACTGCCTCCTAAAAGCACAGGATGAGGCAATTCCAAAATATCGGAAGTCAAGCAGGTGGAGCAGGAGGTTGGCTTGGCTGAGCAAGGATCTTCTAGAGCTTAGGCAGAAAAAGGAAGTATATGGCCGCTGGAAGCAAGGTTGGGCAACATGGGAGGACTACAGAGATGCTGTTTGCCTTTGTAGGGAGAAAAATTATGCAACCGAAGCTCAATTAGAGTTGAAGCTGGCCAGTACTGTGGGGGACAATAAAAAGGGTTTTTCTAAATATGTAAAAAGTAAAAGGAGGACAAGAGAAACATTGTTCCATTACTTGATGAGGACAGTCACCTCACAAACAGGGACATAGACGAAACAGAGACATTTAATGCCTTCTTTGCATCTGTCTTCAATACCGATGGTGGGCTCTGGGACCCCAGGTGCCATGAGTTGGAAGACCGTGACTGCAGGAACAATAAACTCCCAGCCGACCCTGGACTTGTGCAGGACTTGCTGCTCCAGCTGGATGCATACAAGTCTATGGGGCCCGATGGGATTCATCCCAAGGTACTCAGAGAGCTGGCTGATGTCATCATGAGACCTCTCTCAATTATTTTTCAACAGTCTTAGGAATCTGGAAAGGTCCCAGCTGACTGGAAACTGGCAAACGTTGTTCCAATTTTCAAGAAGGGCAAGAAAGAAGACCCTACTAACTACAGGCCTGTCAGTCTCACTTCAATGCCTGGTAAAATTATGGAGAAAATTATTCTGGGAGTTATTGAAAAACACCTGAAGGACAATGTGGTCATTGGTCACAGCCAACACAGGTTCATGAGGGGAAGGTTCAAGAAGCGTTTGGGCAATGCTCTCAGACATACGATTTGATTTTGGAGTAGATCTGTGTGGAGCCAGGAGTTGGACTCAAAGATCCTTGTGGCTCCCTTCCAACTCTGGTTATTCTGTGGTTCTATGATTCTAACATGTCTGTTGAAGTGGGAAGGGATTCCACGTATGCTTCAGAAGGGTTAGGGATTTATTTTCCTGGGATAGATTATTTCTAAACCAGACCCGTCACTAGGCATTTGACATTTGCACACTTGTTTCTAAGAAGCGCTTATTTGCGAGAGTCTTTTATTTTATGTTCTTTTTTTTTAATGTATCTCCTTATGTTGGAGAGTGATCATTGATTAGATGTTTAATTCATCTTGTTTCTGTTATATTAGTTCCTATGTCCCTTTTCTATAATGTGTATAGGAGAGGAAATGTAACCTCGCATGGTTATCCTTTTAAGTTTTTGCATTTCATGAACTTTTGAAATTGTCTTTTTTTTTGAGTAGTATTTTCCTTGATTCTGTGAAAATTACCTGCTGACTTGTAGTTGCTTTTTGTGGTTAGCAGCATGAATGCAGATTTCACTGTCAGACAGTATACACCTTGGGCTGTATCTAAGGTAAAAATGAAATTACATGGCAGAAGTACGTACTTTGTTGTTAGTCACTGGCTGAGATTGTTCAATGTGGCTATGTCTAGGATGATTCACAGAACACTTTAATATCTGATTAGCTCAGAGAAGGGAAAATCTGATTCAAGGAGTTATTTTTCCTTGTTCAGAAACAACATGTTCTCTGATACCATTTTACTGGGTTTTTGTACAGCATGAAAATGAAGTAGTACTCAAGGCTAGAAGGGAATGAGTGAGGCTTGCCACCTGGAAGTTGTCAGACCATCCAAAGCCAACCCTGCAAGCAGTGCATGGTGACCAGGTGATGACACTGTGTTGAATGCTGAATGTGTGAATCTTTGTAGCTAGTGAAAAAACACATATATGTAAATACAAACAAGGTTAATAATTTAATGTTGAGTTAATGAACTGAACATTCATTTGTCATTATCAAATACACCTAATCATACTGTGTAGGAACAGACAAGAATATTCTTGCTGAAATTTCCCAGTGCCATTTTGCTAGTAAGGTACATTTCGGAGTGGTTACATGAAGAAAGATTGAATTTCTCTAACTTTAACTACAAAAGGGGCACATTTCTGAGACTTAACGTCAGTTTCTAGTGATCCCACATGGATGACATCAGGTATTTTAAAGCGCTTGCTCATTTTGCTATAAATACATGCCTGTATAGTACTGTGATTTCTTTGCATTTTTTTTTCCAATAGATTAGGAACTTATTTCAGTACCTTTGTAGCAAAACTTGATTCCACTTATCAAAAGCAATTCCATCTAAAATCAGCAGAACTATTTGCAAGCAACACTCAACACAGGAAAAGGCTTATACCTGTTTGTGTTCTTTTAGGATGCTGCATGTTCAGAAATAGTTTGTGCCGCATTCTGTAACTTTTCCTTGGGGAACAAGATTAATTAGTACAAGTTTGTGTGCAAAATATTACTTACACGTTTTAAAATAATCATGATTCGATGCTTTAAATATTGTTAATGAAACACATGTGAGAACCCTTCAGTTACCTTCATTTGGAAATCCCCTTGACTGAAGTCTTAATACAGGCTGTCTTAATACAGGCTGAAGAATTCGACACAAAATTTTTCTTCACCGCTGATATTTGAGTTTTTTTCTTGTTATTATGGGTAATTATTTCTTACCAGCATTTTCATTAGACACAAACAGGGCAGTGAGATATGCTTAGATCAGGTCAAAAGATGTATATTTGCATTAGGAGTGTCTGTTTTGATTATCAAATTTTTAAGGAGAGGTAATCAGAAATGTGTATCAAACCTGTTGACAGGCAAAGGGACAAATCATATTACAATATCCTGAAGACTAGACAATCCTGCCTCTTAAGAGGACCGTGAATAGGGTGTCTGGGGGACAAGGGTGGGAGTTCATACACTGTTTTTTTAAGAGTATGTACTGTAATTAATCCATTGTATGTGCAGGTGCTTCAATTTCATAATGAACTGGAATAACAAAATGGCTTCTTGTTTTTATGATGTTTTTTTCAGTGATTTTAGAACAAAGCCATGAATAGTCCAAGAGATTTTCTGTCCATTGTACCATATAAGTAGTATGGGTTTAAGTGACAGTGGGTAAATTGATATAATCAGATTAATTTTATCACATAAGAGGTCCCTGTGGAAGAAGAACCAACATGTTATACCATAGCCTTCCATGAGGCTACATCAAATCCTAAATATAAATTTTGCATTTAATTAATGCAGTTAAATCATAATTAATCTAATCTAATTCAAAAGAGGGTAAGGAATGGGTTGAAGGCAGAACTTCCAGAGGTTGTGTTTATAACTGTAAAATAAAAGTGGTAATGCGTTTCTCCAGGTTTGACTAGCTGCTGAAATCTGGCTTTGCGTAAACAGTGTTATTAGCTGTTCTGTTGAGGTAATTATTTTTATAAAAGATTAATTGTGATTTTTGGTTTTGAGTTTTGTTCCTGTCCTGTCCTTTCTTTTCCTGTCCTGTCCTTTCTTTTCCTGTCCTGTCCTCCCAGAAACTAATTCTGTATGTGGTGGCAGATATCCACTGCTCATGTATTTTTAGTGACTCCATTATGTAATAATGTTTTCGAGAAAGCCTTAGTAAAGGTTAGTAATTAGCAAATCTTGCAATTCGTGATCATAAAACGGGAAGTTGTTAGCCACCAACACACAATGAGCAATAACATTTCATTATGTTGTCATGTGACAATTTAGAATATGCTTTTTTATTGTGTCCTGAAACCCTGGGTGGGTTCCGTTATCAAAGCACTCTCTGAACTACTGACAGCCATATGTAGCAGCCCTTTTCTTGTCCCATTTGTAACTAACCTGCCCCGATGCAGGATTACTTTGAGCAAGATCAAACCTACCATGGATTCTAATCTCCTCCTTTGTCTCTGGAAATCAGAATGAGTCCGTGCCTTTCCACACTTAGGTTACTTTGTGTTATAGCTGCTTTCTTCGCTTTACATGCTAACAAGGGTGCTAAAATTAAGTCATTGTGTTCCTCATGGAAGATAAACTTTGGACACAGGAAAGAATTCAGCTTCTAGGTACTTTGACAGGTACATAAGAAATACAAATGGAGTAGAACAGAGCTTTCCTACCTCTTTGCATATATATTTGGTCATTGAAGTTAAAATTATCTCTGGAGATGGGTGTTAAGTAGTAGACTACCTTTTCCCCCTTATACAAAGTCACAGATAGTTAAACTCTCCCTCATGATTACCAACAAATCTCATTTTGGTTTTGCAATATATGTGTTAGAGTTCACAAACCAGCTCAGTGTTCTGTGTAAGAATATTTATGCTTTGATTGCCTTCATTAAACTGACATACCTGGAGTTACTGGTCTTTATTTGTCATCAGTATGAAGTCACATTTTGTTCTTGTTCAGGTAAAAAGATATGCTACTGCCTCTTGGTTCAGTGCCAAAAATTACACCGTTATCATTGGGTATTGTGTGCCAAATCATATCATAAATCATTGCTGAGCTGCATGAGGTAAAGGAGAGTTGAATCACACAGCGTATTTTTCTTGGTTGCTACTAATTTTTCTCCCTCCATGTAGCACTGGCATTATACAGGATATTTAATTTAGTGTCTGTATGCTAACATTTTCGTTATACTGCTAGATGTAATTACAGCTTGTTTTAATTCACGTTTATATGTTGACTTGAACTTTTAATGGAAGTACTCCAGACTTCGTACTGATGTAACTGACTACAAACGCATGATACATGTGCATGAAAGAAGAAGGGACTGAGAGGGCTGTAGCAAATGCTTTTTTTTTGACATTTGAAAATTCTCCAAGAATGCTTTTTCAGTTATAAACAGGAGGTGGACAGGAGAGTAATTCTTTACTGTAGGCAAAAATAATCAATAAAGAGTCTGGAACATGCATTAGAGGTGACTTAAAAAAAAAAAAAAAAACTGTAGCTCATAAGTATATAGTAGAAATATTAATTATTTGCTATAAATAAAAAGAATTGTGGATATTGTGTTACATTTCAGTTATGTATCTTTCTTTCCTCACTTGTTACAAGAGGGTTGAGATAAAGAAGTAACCAACATTTGACTTATATGTCGAATGTGCGAAAATGTGCACATTTTCCTACTCAGAGAAACATGTGTTCTTAAGGCCTGTTTTTACTTAGGTTCTCAAAATGCTGCTGTGTATTGCACATTGTATATAGCTTTTTGTTTGTTTGTTTTAGTACAGCTAGTTCTTCTTTGTTGATAGGTTCTAGAAAGTTTTAAGATCATGGATTACAGCCTGCTACTGGGAATCCACATACTGAACAGTAACATGAGGGAAAAAGAAGGTGAGAGTTCCCAGAACACATCGGATGCAAAACGTCCTGGAGGGCAGAAAGTTCTCTATTCCACAGCCATGGAGTCCATACAAGGGCCTGGGAAGTCAGGGGACTCCGTCATCACAGAGGCAACAAACACGTAAGTGCCATAACCCACTCTTAAGGCTGCTATTAAAATTCATACGTTCTGTTTCTTCAGTCTGTGCCAGTTGGTATTGATTGGCAAAACATTCAAGAGTCCACTGCATTTCAGGAATTGAAAGATTGTGTGTTTTAACTTTTCCAAAGCTACATCATTGAGACTTGCTGGAGACCAAGAAATAACGATGTTGATTAAATGCATGAGAGCAACTTTGGTTATTTCAAGCTGACTTATGTGCATTTTTCATAAATGCATTCATTTATAAAAAAGATGTTACGAGAGCCATTACAAGAGTCCCAGATATAATCTAGTCTTAACTAGAAACAGCCTAATGAGCTGTGAGCAAAAACTATTTATTAACATTGAAATGAATATTTCTACAGTGTTTACTTTCATCTCAAAATAATATACTCAATATGTAGAAGTGGATCATTAACCACTGTAGTGCAGTCACATCTATGTATGATATTTCCTGAGATTAAGAACTGCTGTTTTTCTCTTTTTTTTTCTATCTAGCAAAAACTGCAGTAGAAATTCAAGTATATAGACAGTAATTATTCTCCTGTTTCCTTTGAAATACATTCAGTATTAGTGAGAGCATTATGATCACCATTCTCATTCTGTATAGCCAGTCCTTGATTGTAAGGGTCTAATTTCACATTGGAAGGATTTACTCTTCTCATGATTCTCAAGGGAGCTGTCCAAGTAAATACAACTAATGATATAGAAATGTGCTTAAACCTACAGCACACAAATGGGAGAATTATGATACTTAGCATTTACAGTTTCCAGATGTTCAGGGGTCTAGAATATAAATTAGACAAAGAGCTAAATTTCAATGAGTTTTTACAGTACAATGTTCACATAGAACATGGTGAATGCCCTTGTATGGTGGTAGAGGTGTTGCACTGGCAGGTTTGAAGGGGGTTGGTTTCTGTTTTTGTTTTGCCTTTTTTTTTTTTCTCCACTAAAAGCCAAGGCTGATTACACAGGTCATCCGAGAAAGTCCCTGTGGTTATTACATATGGAAGACCAAGTATCACGTAACAGCGGTGACAATGTGGTGCTGCCCAGAGCAGTGCAGTACTGCTGCTGAAAGCCCACTGCAGCAGTTGAGTCTTTCCATGGATTTCCAGTCCTATCTAAAAGTCATCACAAAATTTTCATTGTTTATGATGGATATTTACCCATGTATATGAGGTACTTTAAGTTTGCCATTTAAAATAAGTTGCGTGCTAAGTGACCCACATCTGACTGACTTTGCACTGTCACATTTAGCTTTAAAGTTGTGTTATTTCTTTGGATTTGTAAGTAAGTACAGTTCACCTGCTAAGCAACAATCAAAGATAATCTAACTACATTTCTATTGTTTCTGTCAGAATGGGAGGTATTCCAGCCAAAAGCCATAAAGGAGAAAAGCTGCTTCTATTTATGGGTATTATTGATATTCTGCAGTCTTACAGGTAAGAAGCAGTTGAATTTCAAGTTTTTATTGAATAAACTATTCTGAAATTACTTACAAATATGGAAATTTTATAGAGCAGTTCTGACTGTTTTTCTATGCTTAGGTTAATGAAGAAGCTGGAACACTCATGGAAAGCTCTTGTTTATGATGGGGTAAATAGATTTTTTTTTTTTTTAATTGCTGATATTTTACAAAATGGAACTTTGAGTTCTGTTGACCAGGGAAGAGCTAGCTCTGGTATATTTGTAGTCTACCATCACTACATCATGTAGACTATTGCCGAAATGTTTTAGATCCATTTCCCAATACATGCTCTGATTTTAATTGTTGATCTTTCAAAAAGCAAGTAAAATGATCTTGCCCTTATAACTTACACAGGACAATGGCTACCTAGCAACACATTGAAAAATGTATATAAGGTAAAAATAGCATTTCAAATTCTGGAAAGACTTTGCAGAATGTGGCTGTATAATTCTTAACTCAGAATTTCATAAATGAAATAGGTTGACTTAAAGCCAGGTATCCTTAAAGGAAAAAACTGTTGGGGTTTTGTTGTTCTGAGTAGGACAGAAACATACGATACAGTTTACCTGAGGTGCAGAGCAATTGTCTTGACAATTCAATCTCGATGTTCATGCAGAAAATGTGACCAAGACCTTTTTCAATCTTACAGGACACAGTTTCAGTTCACAGACCAAGTTTTTATGCAGACAGATTTTTAAAATTTATGAGTACAAGGGTTTTCAAGAAAGTTCAAGGTAAGAAAGTTGTTGTTTTTACTCTTCTAGATATTTTTGTAATCCTTACTTCATAACACTTCTTTCTTGACAATAGAAGAATTACTTCTTCAAGATCATGTGGCACTTACATTACAGAAGTTAAGTTTCTTCACTGGACCTAGTGGGATTGTACCCTAGTAGTAGAATTACGGAGAATTATTTGCTATGTATTTTTTGTCATGTCAGGGGCATCTGAAGGTAAGACAGGTTCCCTTACATTGGCATTGATATAAAGATAAATCTCATGAGCTAATTATGTGTCCAGTCCTTCATCTATTCATACGAATACCCCCATTGACTTTATTTATTTTGCATAAATTGATTTAATGCTACTTCTACCATGTTGGAACGTAGGCATTCTTCCCCTTGGTATGGTGTGCTTTATCAGGAAAAAAATGTGAAGTTGGATATTAATAAAGTCTTTTATCTTTGTCACCGTTACCTGTTTCTACTTTCCATTCCCTTTCTCCTTTCCTTAATCTTATTGTTCATTCAGAAGAGTAAGATACATACATACCATTATTAGGTACTTACAGGAAAAAAAAAGAGAGAATGCCAGTAGAAACCCACCCTCACAACAGAGGGACATCACTACCAAGAGTTGTCCAAAGACTTCATATAAGTTTTTCAGCAATAATTTACTATTAAATTAAAAATTAACTATTGATTATTGTAACTTCTCAGAAATAGAAAGAATTGTTAATATAACTTAAAACATACCCTGCAACTGTAGATCATCTTGAGCATTCAGGTTGGAGGGGAAAGTGGCCCTATGCAGACCCTAAGAGCAACAAGAAATCAGAAGAGTAGGTGATAAGTAATTTGTGAAATTACTAAATAAGAGGAAAAAGACTGATGGAGAAAGGAGAAAGCTGAGAGTAGCTGAACTAAAAAAAAAAAAAAAAAAGCAGACTTTAAGGAGAGTGAGGCAGTCTTTAGAGAAAGAAGAGAAAAATTGAGTTAACTGTAATTAATGATTCTACATATACGTGCTATGTTGTGATGAGTATTCAGGAAAATAAGAATTTTGGAAAGTCTTATAAACATTAATGAATCGATGGATAATTCCTCTGTGAGTAGATCATGCTACAGGAAGGACATTCAGTCTGAAGTATCGAATGTGCAAAGAAGGATGGTCGTGACTGCTGAGAAGTGCTCAGCATTTGTGCAGTGAGGAGAGTTGTAGGGAAGACTTGATGAATATACCAGCAAGGCAAAGATGTGTGGTTGGGTTTCACTGTGTCCCTGATTGCAGTTTGGGGAAAAGTTGTTCTGGTTATCTGAGCAATGAGATTTTTTTTCAACAATCATGGCAGGTGGTATAAAAACTAATATATAAGATATACAGAGCAGTTGTTTTCATCCATACTAACTTATGGCTTTACTGCCAAATTAATTTTTAAATCTGTGGATGTTATGAAATTGCACTTTTTTTTTTTCCATTTGGTTAAAGAAGACATGTTTCTTACACTTATCCTCTAGGAAACAGTGTCCTGTGAGTTTCAAGGCTTTTTATAAAGCACGGTTCTTGAAAAATAAATATAAACTGGCTGGCTAGAACTATGTAGTTGATAGAGAAATGTATACTCTAGAATGGATCTTGGTTAGCAGTATGATAATCTTATCTTGTATAACTGTATTTGGTTTGGAGGTGAATGTTGATACGTGGAATGGACACTTGGCTCGAATGTCACGGGAAGAGTATTGAGGCTATGGCATTGTGTCAAACTGATGGAAAGTGTTTCATAAACACTTTTGTGGCCAAAGTGAGGCTGGTCTCTTTTAACGTTGCCATTAGTTATTTGGAGTGACAAGGAAGCCTGTATGGAGAGAAGTAGAACAAAATGCAAATGAAAGATAGAACTAAATGACATTTAAGTGAAAGGACAGTGACTGCAAATACTAGTACAAACTAACAACTTAAGGTGTTAAACACTAAAACCTTTGGAACAGATAAATGACGTAGTATATAAACTTAAAATTATCACTTTATGGCACAACATTGTGATCAATATCAAAATAAAAGAAACTCATGTAATGTGATAAAAATAAAGCAAAATTCGGATGAAAGGAAGAAGGAGCCTCCTGAAACCAGTATCTCTTAAGTCATAGTATAATTTTGCTAGAGAACTGGTGGGAGCTGTGTTGTCTGAGACATACTCAAAGGCCTTATTACCTGGAACTCTTCCACACCGATAGAAAGTAAATAGTACAGAACTCAGTACTTCTGTCTGTTGAACAAAATAAATTTATCTTGCAGCTATATACATTTCCTGAACATTTGAGTATTTTTTTCAGTTCTTTCTATTTTTGACTGCTAGATTTATGTCAGCACAAGATTCAACCTTTTCTGTTTTTGAAAACTACAATGTAAAATTAAAGACATCATGCCTAGTTTTCTCGCTGATCTTAATTTGTCTGTCTCATTTTTCCAGGCTATTAACCTGTTCTAATATCCCACTGTTATTGATCTGCATACAAGGCTATTAATCTACTTCTATATAGATTAATAGTTCAAATGCATTATCATTCTTTCACAAAATAAACTGTGTTCTTGTCTTCAGGAGCATTGCTTCTGAACTTTGAGTGAGATGTTCCAGTTTAAGCTCTTAAGCCCTGTTCTGAATGTAAGCTTTTCCCTTAGTGCACAGAATGAGCCTCTGTAAATAACTTTAAATGGTAGTAAGCAGATTCAGCCTTGGTCAGAGGCTAGCTCAGCAACTATCTACTATTTGTTATTTTTTTTAACAATATCCTGATCTGTGCATCTGATTCTCTTCTTCCAAGCATGTGTCAGTCCTTAGCCAAGTGGTTTTGATGGTCTTAATTTGAGTTTTGTAGCAGAGCACAGTATAAACTATTCTAGTGAGTCTGAAGAGACCTTGCTCCCATGCATGGAAGTCAGCAGCTAGCAAATAAAAAAAAAAAAACACTAAATGAACTGTCCGGCATCCTTCTGGAGGAGAACTACAAACAGAGGTTATGAGTCAGTAGTAGTAACAATGGTCAGATCCTAGATTCACTCAAAATGCCATTGTAAGTAGGAAGGCCCTGCTAAGAATTATAAAAGGGATGTTCATACCTGAGTATACAAACCATCAACATTTTGGAAGTGTTTATTTTACTCAAAGAATATTCGGTTTCACACATGCCACTGAAGTGGAAATTCTGTGATAGCACATACATCATTATATAGCAATAGTTCACACAGCTCAAGGAAGCGATCGTAACTTCTCAGGATACTCCAGAACTTCTTTTCAGTTTTCCTGTCTTGTGTTTTCTTCTGTATCAATCTGTCTGTAATTACACAGGTTGACACTACGTAGGAGATTTGTAACTTAGTGATGTCAAAGTTGGTTAACTGACTTGACTGTTCTGTGATCGGTAAGAAACTTCAGAAAAAAAAAACAAAAGTTCTTCACTCATGGATGAATAGCCAATGCCCGTGGCTCTAGTTTTAAGCTATTTGATAAGTGGTTTTGTATCTGAATGGATACCATCTATCTGGATTCTTGGTCTGTATCCAGAAACTCTAGCTTTATAGATGGCTTGTCTTTCTATAAGCTGTTAAAGATGGGCAGGATGATCAGATGACTTCATTCAACGCCTGTGTTCATTTGGTAATGCAGCTTTAAGGTCTTCACCTTCCAAGAAACGGTGCAATTCCATCACGGCCCTAAAGGCAACATCACAAGAAATAGTGTGCGCTGTTAGCCAGGAGTGGAAGAATGAAAAGCATGGCATTATTACTGAAGGACAAAGCTACTCCAGCCTTGATGAGGAAGGTAATGTCTTTCAAATCAACAGCCTAAACAGTGTTTTTAAAGCAATTTTAATATAAGTCTGACCTAGAAGGTCTCCAATCTGGCTGATCTTTCAGAACTTCAGGTTTGGGTTATTTTTGGTTAATACATGGGAAGAGTAGTTAGTTGTATTTGTCAGAATGGACCTCCAGGAGCAAGAGGAAGTCAGAATCAAGATTTCAATATAATCTTAGTCTTCTCCTTGTTTTCAGGGAATCCTAAAACAATATGTTCAACACAGGTAGCAGATTAAGGCCAGAGCCAGTACTGTTCTTTTCTGTGACTTCTAAACAAATATGTCACGTGAAGTGTTTTAAAGCTCAATTCATTGTCCCCAGAGTCTTTTTGAAGAGATACAGAGTCTGCCCCTTTCAGAGCTCATCTGCAGCCAGGCACAAAGGAGAACCAACCACCTAATCCCATCTGAAAACCAGGCCCTTGTAGTGTGAGACCAGTTCTGGCAGTTGCAAGAATTCATCAGATATTCATACCACTGTTTAATATTGGTCCATGGGTTTTCTCTGTCTTCTGCAAAAATGTACTGGCTAGCAGCTGAAATCTGCCCTGTAATGTGAAAGAGTGTGGGTATGGGCACATGAGTATCACAATCTCATCAATTCAAACATGTTAAGAAGCTTCAAGAAACTGGTGAGACAACCAGGTGACTCCATACACTTGCATAAAGACTCTTGGATCCAATTTGAAATGAAAGTTGTTAATGTTGCTCTTTATTTTGTGTATTCAGTACTAGGTTCACGCCACCGACCGGATCTAGTGCCAAGCACTCCGTCTCTGTTTGAAGCAGCTTCCCTGGCAACCACAATTTCTTCTTCTTCCTTGAATGCAGACGAGCGTTATCAACATGACCAACCTATGCTCTATTCTAGCAGGTAAAGGCTATATATTTGGAAGAGGACTGCCCACCCTTCTAGTAAATGTCTTGACAATGTGTGGAATGGGAGGAGGCTGTGGAAAAGAAAAAGCAGAATGCAAGATTGTCTCTGTTGATCAATATTGACCATCTCCAGTGAAGGAGGGGTGCCATAACCCCATAGGATATGTTATGTATTTTGCACTGGGGTAACAAAATAAAAAACATAAATACCACATAAATGTTACAGTACACTTTGAATTTTTTGTCATGTTCCAAAACTAAGCTAGGTATTGAAAACTTATGTAGGCCTTAGTCTGTTCCACAAGCCAAAGTATACTAAGATCAGGGTAGAGAATACTTGCTCTAACTTGGCTGCAGCCTAAAAACAGCTGCAGGAAACTTTGATATGCTAGGAAGAGGGAACTGCTTTCAAGTTGATCTTTATTCGGTATGTTCAGTGCTGAATGGTCTGCTCTACATTCCTTAAAAGTGACCGTTTTCTGAAGTGAATTTCTGTGAACCTTCTCCAATGGATGTGACAAGAGCCTGTCCAATTTTAACCCAGGACAGATAAAAATGGGAAAGTCTCAAGGAAAGTTATGCAGACACTTGTGAGCTATCTTGGATGTGATCTGAGTTGTGTTTGAATGCCTTGTAGCCATGTCTGCCCAATACCATTGTTATGCAGTAAGGCTTGCTGGGAGATTGTGTCTACGTGTACTCTACCAAGTTTGCCTGAAAGGAAATTTTGTGTTGTGCTGTCTTGCCTTCTTAGGGATCACTTTGCCATATGTGGTATCACAGACTAGCCATTTCTTTATCTGTTTTTGTCAGGAAGGATGGTAACTTTTGTGAAATCAAGTATCTTGAATTTCTTTGTAATGACTTGGAATCCTGCACTACACAGTGTCTATACAAATTTGGTAGCTCACTCATGCACTGAGATGTAGTTCTTTACTTTGCATGTTGTCCAAAAAGATCGAGTTATTTTACACGTAATCTTGGGGCGGTAGAATTTTACTTCCCTATTAAAATTTGACAAATTGCTTGTGTATGCAAGTAAAATGACTTCCAGCGTTGCTTGATCAAAGTGATATTTGCAGGTTCCATTTTCATTGAATTGAAATAAACTTCACTGATGTGGCATCTTCTATAGGTCTGATGTTTTGATAAAAAAAAAAAAAAAAGAAAATTTGGAATGAGGTATGGTTTAGGGTGTAAAAAAAGATGAATTTTTAATTACAGAACCACAACATGTTATCCCAAAAAGCCTCTACATAAACTTTAAGAAATAAAATTACTAACGAATACATATTAGTATAAATAGAGCTCCTTCAATTCAACTTCTGTCAGTCTTGTTTATGACAAAATTAGTTGTAGGACTTTAATATTCCGTGGTCTTGCAACAAGTTTTGGCTTTGCTAAAACTAAGGTTATAGAGTACTGTTTTTTTTTTTCTAACTTTCTTAAGTAGCAAATAAAACTATGGATTTTTTTTTACCAACAAAAGATAACTAAGGAGCTGGCTGGATAAAGAGTTCAGATTTACTGCAAACAAAACATTTCAAATACTTTTCACTGTAAAGATATTCCAAAATAATACTAAAATAAACTAGTTGGTTTTTTAGCAGATCTACACTCCAATTGTATGTTTAGATTTCTTAATCTCCAAATGTGATTCAGTCAATGAAATAACCTAAAATGTTATCAGTTATGCAATCTTACATATGCATATCTTATAAAATCAGAAAAGACCTGTAGTATATACAGTCCAGGTTTACTTACTTTAGATTCATCAGTGCAACGGGACATGCTCTCTAACAGGGCAGACCTTGCACCAGTATTCATAGATGTGTGGCTCTCTCCATGTCTTAGGTCAAACAGAGGACTTTTCCCTATAGTCAGGCGATCTCCTGACAACCCAAAGCTCCCATCTTACATTCTTCCTGGTCCAGCTGCATCCTTTTCAGCCAAGTTTCCTAGTGCTCAGTGACATTTTTGTTCTCTCAGCCAAGTTCTAATTCATGTCACAATATGCATACGTACAATTCACAAGGATTAGCATCCATGGCAGAGCTACAATTTAAGAAAGCTGTTAAGCATAACTCAGTGTTAAACTGATTTTCTCAAGATCATTCTGGGCACTTGCAGGTTAGTACCCAGCTCTGCTTTCTCCACCGGTGCAGTGAGGTCCTTCCTTCTTCATGGCACTAATAATATATACAGCTGAAGTTTAGTTTGTTTTTATGATACATTGGAGGCACTTCAGTCCTACTGTGAGAAGAGCTGGTAGGAAAATAAATCACTGAAAAAAAAAAAATCCACAATGATGCCTCGAGTTTTAGATGCCTTAGATTTTTCTCAATTGAGTTCTGCTTTTGAGTATTACAAAATGTTGTGATGCAGGGTTCAGCACTTTGCCATTTGTCTCTGATAAATGTAAAGCCTGGAGCAGTCTTTTAAACAGACTGAATGAATGATTTGTTTACAAATGTGAGCCTGCTCTCAGTCTTTGAATATTTAATAGACTATGAAATTCTACTTTAAGTTATTTAATAGAATTACAGTTTGCCGTCTTCTTTTTCAGGCTTTTTCTTCCACCTTCAAAGTATCCTAGCACAAAGTAGCGAGTGCAAAAATTTCCTCATAGCCACTTAGAAATCTCTGTTTTATGAAATTGAAGGGAAATAATCCTGCACACATAGTAACAATACAGTATGTGTATGGCTCCTTGACTCCCATTAATTCTAATGAGCAGCGTGTTCCAATAGCAGTGAGAAGAGAGATGCTGTTGTTTGCCCCATTCAGAAGTGTTATAGCTCTCTTTCTGAATACCTTGTGGCACACATCATATTTTTAACCTCGTTTTTTTTCAGAACTACCCTCTGTTTCTATCAACCATGAATGTAATCATTTTCCAAGGAAAGGCACGTGGCATTTTATCCGAGAAAGGAGCTTATTACCATCCCTCCTTGAGGGTGCTCAGCATTTGTGGTGTAAGTGAGGAGCTGCTGCCAATGTGGCTAACCAGAGGTGGCTTGCTGAGCTGGAGCCGGCTTCTGAGGCTTTATCATGTGAGGAGGGTGTGTATAATCCTGACTTGGTACGGATTAGAACTAGCACAGTTGGTAGATAACGCAGAGCAGTGGTTAGGGACAGAATCACAGAATCCTTTAGGTTGGAAGAGACCTTCAAGATCACCTAGTCCAACCTGTGACCTAACACTAACAAGCCCTCCACTAGACCATGTCTCCAAGTTCTGCATCCAAACATCTTTTAAATACATCCAGGGATGGTGAGTCGACCACTTCCCTGGGCAGCCTGTTCCAATGTCTAATAATCCTTTCAGTAAAGAAATTTTTCCTAATATCTAACCTAAACCTCCCCTGTCGCAACTTTAGCCCATTCCCCCTCATCCTGTCACTTGACACGTGGGAGAAGAGACCAATCCCCACCTCACTACAGCTTCCTTTAAGGTACCTGTAGAGATGTCATTACATTACACCTGTAGACATGTCATTACAGCAAAGAAGAGAGACTGAGCAGCAGTCGTAGACATATAGTTTAATCAGGAGTGTTTGTCCAACCTGCTAGCTGATTATTTTTTACCAAGTTATTCCTCAGTCCTTGAAGAGTTAGAGGAAACTTGAGGTGTTACCCTGGCAGTGTGAAGAAGGAGTGGCAAAAGGAGGATCAGTGGGGAAGGGAAGATGGCGGTATTTTTCAGCACAGAAGGAACTTTATCTACAAAAGGGAAATAAAGAGGAGAAAATGAACAAACATCATGTGATATTTTATTCAGCAAATGTAGGCTTTCAAGGTTTTCCACTCCTCTAGTAGATTTATATTGGGTGCAGAGCTATTTTAGTAATTAAAAGATCTGTTTTCCACTAGGAAATATGTTTGATTTTGAGTCCAAATACACTTCTTTGAAAGGTTTTATTCGCTTTATCTTAGGAAAGGCAATACTTACATATTATATCCGGCATTACTTTTATAGCAGAAGCAATAACAGATTTTTTTTTCTCTAAAGGTGAAGTTTTCATAATGAGTACTGATGAATTAAATTAAAGATGATAAATTGGAATGTACTGAGCAGTGTAACTTGTCTCAGTTAACATTGCTTTTATAGTTGCAAAGAACTGGAGAAGGTTAATGCCTTTATAGGTGCTTCTGGAAATGTTTTAAACAGGAGTTTCTGGATATAACAGGAAAAATCTCTTTCCAGTCTATCTTTCAGCAGGTCTCATGGCTTCAAACCCAAATAAAACAAACCGAAATAAAATCCCATGATGATAAAGGGCTACTTCACCTCCTTGTCTTCAGAGCTATGCCAAGAACCTGTGGTTTATATAAGGAGGATTGCTGAACTAAGCTGATGTGTTTAAGCCTAGGAAAATAACCTATAAGCAATATAATTCCTTTTTCTCTTTTTTATGTATTCTGCACCTTCTTTCTGTAAGGTGTATTTGTACATGGACTTCTGCCTTCTCTTTCTTCTTCTTTGCTGCATTTCAATTTCAAGGAACAACTCTGCAAGTTTTTGGGTTTTTGTTTTTGTTTTCGTTTTTTTGCATTGCTATTTTTTGGTATAGACCACTTGAAATTTTGGAAGGCTTTAAGGGGTTGTTTTTTCTCTTACATAGTCAAAACTTCCTGAAACTCCTTAGCTTCAAACTGAAATATCCCATGACTTGACATTTTGTCAGGCAACCTTTTCTAAAACAGCTCAGAAAACAAAAGCAAAAGCTTCTGCTATTTTTTTCAGTGGAAGGGATTTGTAGGTATTAATTTTCCTGCTGTAAGAAATACACACCTTTTCTGAGTCTGGTTTTCTATATAGGCAAATTTTTGTGGGTTATATTTAAATGTTCTTTCTGTCCACCCACCACCTTTACCTTCTGAAGCTTAGACCAATTTCGCTGAATTTGATCAAAAGAGAACTAAATGTATGCAAGCTGTATATAAATAAGCAACTAGGTGGAGGAAAAAGACTTGAATGCTCCAATGCTTGAACAGATGCACTGAGACAGTGGGGGAATCCCCATGGGAGAGAACGAAAATTTGACTATGATTGAAGCAACATGTAATATGTAGTTTAAAGACAAATAAGGCTTTCCCAGTTCTGCTGTGATGATGGCATTACTTTTGCTTCTTTTTTTTCTTTTTTTTTTTTTTTTTTAATTGAGAACCAAGATAAAATAGACCCCATTAGGAAGATGAGGACAACAGCACAGTTGATTGCACTCATTGTGGATGATCATTACTGAATGGGAGAAAGTAACTAAATTTTTTTTTGCTTGGCTTTTCTTTTTCAATCTAAAAATTAAGGACTAGAACTCAGTGCATCGTTGAAGTTGTATAAAACCTCTGTTCCACTGGTGTTCTTTCTGATACACTGTGTATATAGGCTCTTCTCTTATTCTCTTCTTATGTCTGCTCACACCCAATTTGTCTTTGAATGTCCTATTAGAAGTCTGCATTGAAACTGAATGATCATCAATGCACCTATGATGACGCTGTTGCAGAAATTCAAACTTTAATTAGTTACCGACTGCTTACAGCAAGTGTGTTGCATTAAGAGATTATACTCTTTATTTTTTATTCCTGCAGAAGTTCCATGTACATGTTGGTTTCAGCTCAGTTATTTAATTTGTGAAAAGACTGTAATTTGTAAATCTCGTTGATGTGGTGGCAGAAGCTGTATTTTGTCATATCTGCAGAGCTTTGTATGCTTTAAGGTACACCATCATTTGTTTTTTCTTTTTTTTTTCCATCTTAGTATAGATTTACAGCTATAGTAGTTAATAACATATCTAGATACAAAGGCATAATGTCTATAAGTGTTCAGGGTTACTTAAATAAACAATTTACCTGCTTATCCATTATGTTGTGTTGGAACAACAATACTGTGACAAGGTTAATAGAGCAAGAAGCTTAGTAGAAAAACAGATTGAGGAATACTGGTTTAAAGGGCAGAACACTGCTACCTGCAGTCCTGAAGTAGCATCAAAAAACATTGGACTAAAGACTAATATATATTTCATTTAATCCTACAGTCTGATATTTTCTTTATTATATATGCTGGCATTAGAAGAACAATGTCATCTAAGCAAAGAGAACCTCCCACCCCCCCCAGTGACGTCAAACGTTAATATTTAGATTTATTGGAGGTGTTTTATGAAGCGTTTGTGGAAATAGAAGAGGGAATCCATCTCAGGCATGTAAATGCTTGTCCTGGACATATACCAAAATATAAAATTTCAGTCTCTGACTTCAAATGCGAAGTGGAAAGCAAATCTGGATGATGCCTCAGTTTCATTAATTATGCCTTCACTAAGGTATGTCTAAATTTCAATGATTTCAGCATCATACATATATGTAGTGTGATGATCTCTGTATTGTGCACTTTAGAATCTTAACAAAGATTAATCTGAAATTTGTTTTTCCTACTAACTTTTCACTAATGCCTGTGTTGCATCATTAGTTACTTACACAGCCAGTACCAAGGGATCTATGAGGCATCTAGATTTCCAGAAAAAGAAATTCAGTTCTTTCTCCATTTGTTTACAGAGCAATTTACATTTAATCTTTTAGCCACTGAGATAACCAAGGATGCATAATAATATATGAGTCTGGGAAAAAATAGCGTTGATTTGCTACAAGTCTTATTTTAAGTAGTCTGTGTGGTGATAATGCTTGTCATCTGTCTTTATTTATGTGCTGTCCTTATCTAAGCATGTAAAGCTACTCTTAATATTTTAAATATTTTCTTTGTGTAGGTATTTAGATTCAATATTAAATACAACATATAGCAAGTGAGAATTCAGAACAGACATTACCTCCAGCCAAGCAGTCTTGACTGATTCTCAGCAGCAAATTATTTGCTTGTCCACAGATATTCTGAGGCATGTATAAGTTAAAGCTTGGAACCTCTGAATAGAAACGATTAGTAACTGCGACAAAACTAGAGAATTAATATTTTGCTATAGCATATTTGCTTGTATTGGAGGTTCTGAATAACAAGATTTAGCTGTAAAGACCATGAAGAAAGCAATATATATTTTATATATATATATATATATTTAATTTTATATTTAGAAGAGCTAGCAGGAGTATTTCCTTAATGAAAGTTTGTAGGATAGGCAGGTCTTTTGTAAAGCAGAGGCTCTGTCCCCAGAGGGGATCAGTGCTGACCTGAAAAGCAAAAGTCAGTGTTCCTTGCAAGAAGGACCAAATGAAGACTAAAGGACTAGCCCTGTGAACAGAAGTTCTTCAGTCTATTTTGAGCAAATGATACAGTATGATGTTTTGTAATTACCTTGAGTAAGCCTTTAATTTCACCTGTTCCTGCTTCAACCCTGTGGATATACATTTATATGTAAAAGGTACATACTATGTGATTTCATAGATGACCATATTTCTTGTTTAAAAAAAAAGTTGATCCCCTCCAAACATCTTTAGAAAGAGTACTACCACCTGCTAAAATCTACAGGATATTAAGCAAACATAATAATTAATAGAAGAGAGAGCAATAAGTAAATATAGTACCCTATTTGTATCATACTTGTGTAATTTATTTTTTGCTCAGAAGTACTGTCTAAAAGTTTCTGGTAAAAATTCTGGTGAATAACAAGAGACGTCACACACTGCTTTGAGTCCTTTCCCAATTCAAGTGCCATATAGGTGGGCAGTCTCAATGCAGAATGAAAGGACTTTGCTCTATTCAGAGGTTTACCTCACTTTCATGACTTGGATTCTCAACCTCGAAGAGGTACAGTGATGTGTATTCATCTTGATAGAGTGCTTTGCCCATAAAAATTACTGTGTGACTGCAAGGATAATTTCTGTTACTGTTTCTTTAGTGTTGTAGGAAACAGTCTGTAGTTTCTTGTAAGGAAAAGTATTTTCTGATTACCTTAGAACTGTTGATCTGAAGCTTGCACATCCCCACACAATCCTGCTGAGGGACCCTTCTTTTGGCAAGATATTCACGAGATGGCTCCACCAATTCAGAAAAACAAAAACTCCTGAAAAATTGATGTTCTCTTTGCAGCAGGCCTGTGTAGATGAGTTTATCCTGGTACTTGTGACATTACCTGACCTAGCCATCAGATAATTGGGATCAGCAATTGTTAGGTAACAGGCATTGGCAGAACATGTCTCAAGAACGTGTCCTTCACCAGCAAATATCTATATGACTTTTTTACTGATTTTTTTTTTAAACCTCACCATTGTAGGTGTAAAAACAGCACTACATATCTGAACACAGTGAGCCTTCCTGTGATTTGCACATATTGCACACAACATTGCCTCATACTTTGGGTCTGTGCACTGTCTTCCCTTGAGACTTACTTCCACATAATAAGCCAACCTGCAGCATTATCATAGACTTCATCAACATCCCTTTAAACAATGAGTTATCATTTTTGTGTTTCCTTATTAGTTGGGATCCTTTGTTCCTTATACTAGTTGAACAGAGTGACATTGTTTGACATTGCTGTCTGAATAGAGTGTTTTTTCTTTTTTTTCCTCTGGTACCATTTAAAAGAAGCCTCTTATGTTGCTGTGAGCTTTCTTGGGAAGCTCTGCATATGTACTGAAGTAGGGATGCCTCCATCTGTGCTTACTGAATTAATTGGATCTAATCCTATTCAGCTATTGATGCCCTGTGTTCAGCACTTTCTGTTGTAATTTATTTTAATAGAGACCTAAAAAGAGCATGAGTGATTTTCTTCACAGAAATGTTCTTTTATAAATGATTCAATGAAATGTTACTGAAAACAGTTTAGTGGTTGAAAAGTAGAAAAGAAAGCCTATAGTTTTTTTTTTAACTTGAAATTTAAAATTGTTCAGATAAATACACAGATGGGCATGTGGCAGTAGCAGTTATTTAATACATAAGCAAATGTTTCTTTGCATGAATTTGTCCCTCTGCATGCTGCCTTTCATATTCCATACTCATCCTTATAAGTCTCATTTCATGACCTTAATTCTTTCTGGTGAGAAGGATCCAGAGGAGCTTCTTAGAACAGACTTCATGTGTAGATCCCTCCCTGAGCTGGTACATGTTGATGTGCACTGCCCAGTGGATTTAGCTATGATTACTCAGGTTGTTGTAATCCAGACTGAGTTCCTAAATTCTAATTGCTTTCACCTACAAGCTTTTCCACTACACGTCAGCTGCAGAAAAATGACAGGTCTTAGGATTTTAATTGGCAACTGCAAAGGAGTGTTTGTTAACCTTCACGTAATTGTGATGTTTACTGATTCACATCATGATTTGCTATTAGCATGAGTTTAGTAGCACAGAGTTTCACTGTCAGACTCCTTCACTTGGAAAACAGGAGCAGCATTTAGATCAGTCATACCTACTTTTTCCAGGTCTATAGTTCTGATGGTTGTAAACAGTGTCAGTAAAATATGACTGACAACGTTTTTTTTTGTTTGACAGCATTTCAGATGCATGAAATTTATAAAAATTAAATGCAAGATTATGTTTTAGAGGTGATTTCTACATTGTAAACATTAGAATATGCATTTAATTCACAGGCCATTAAAAATCTGTTGTCCCTGTTCACATTTATATGTATGCTGGATAGATTTTCTGCAGTGTTTGGTATTGAGCTGTACAGTAGAACAGTAGTTTCACTGCCCATTTATCCTACAAGACATTTTTCTGAGTAACTTCTATCAACAGTTTTTAACGATCATGATGCGTTGAGTTGATAATTTTCTCAAAAGCTTATATAAGAGCTTTCAAACACTATGGACATTGCAAATGTGCTGCTTTTAGGGGGATAAATATTCTGTGGGATATACTACAGAAAAGCATATTTGACATCCAAAGGAAGACATCAAAGCCTATTTTTATTCTAACTCTTCACAGCAAGGGAGACAGTGGCTCATTTTAATTTGTGGCTCTTGTATTTTGGCCTATCTGAAGGAAGCTGATAATTATAATCATACAAGAGCTGTTCTTCACAGTGCAGGAGTGAAGAAAAAAAAAAGGCAGCAACAAAAAAACAGCTCAAACTTCTGCCTCCGTGATTTATAACTACCTGGCACAGCTTCTGCCATTCGAAGGAAGACTGAAGAGTCGTACCGGTCCTGCAGGCTGATTTACAAATAGACCCATTGTGCTGAGGCAGATTTGTTTTTCCATTAACAAAGCAGAATTTGTTCATTTCTAAAACTGTCATTTCAGTGACTGGTTACAGTTTAGTACAAATAAAACATGCTGAAGGACAGAAATGGCAATTAAAATTTGGGAAGGCTTGAAGGATACCAGTATTTTGGCTGATCTTTTCGTTGGTTTTTTTTTGTTTGTTTGTTTGCTTAGATAATCCTGCCTACTTACGCTAGTTTCTTGACAAAGGGTAATTTTTTTTCTGTAAGCCTTAGAAACTTAATAGCATCTTGCATGTCTTATCCTTAGATTAAAATGTATGAGAATTATGCTGCTCTACAAATCTACAGAAAATCAGCCTAATTTAGTTGTTCCTAGGAAGATTTTGCACCCAACACCCCCATTTTCCATATTTGTAAGTCGCAATCCCTAACTATCTTTAATTTTTTGAGCTAATTTTAGAAGGGCTTTAACAATTAAGGTTTTATTTTATTTTCTACTAAGAGGAACAGAACATGAGCCTTTTTAAAAAAAAAAAAAAAAAGATTAAATGTATTGGAGCATGCTGATTTAGAAGGGTCAAAGTATGGCTTTTCTCCTTACATCATCATAAGGCCAAAATATGTAGTGTTTCTCAAAATAGGATAATTAAAACTAACAGTGAGACCTTTTAAAAAAAAGCTTTTTGCTTTTCCCCTTTTCATAAGAAAGTTGGAAATCTTGTTATAAAGCATATCTTCATGTATTTCATAGTCAGCCAGTTGGGATGCATTTTCTTCATGCTGTCATTACAAGGCAAGTTCAATAAACAAAATAATTGTGGTATCCTGCCATGGAAATGATTTCTAACTAAAAAGCTGTAACTAAGAAGGTGTTATTACATTATTACACATAAGCACTGTGCTGTAACTGTGACAGAGTTCAGCTCTTGGCAAAAGTTACCACTTTCATACTGACACCAGCTTGGGCTGCAGATGCAAACTAATATGGCAGTGACATCAAATTTCCACTTTCTCCTTTATGCACGTTATAGATTGGCTTCACAAAATGAACAGTATTTTTTCTTTTAAATATAAAATTAAGATTTTTCTTAGAAAACTTTTGGAATCTTCTTAAAGTCTCCAGTTATTGAACGTAAGGTATATGAAACAAAACTCTGCCTTGCAAAAGTTTTCCTACGCTTCTCCTTTTGGTAAGCAATTCTTCATGGAGGAGATCAGTCTTCCTTACTTGTAGAGCTGATCTCTAATTATTCAGTGTGAAAGTCACAGTAGCAAGAAGATTGTTATATGCAAATAAATTGTGGGGATTTGATTGTAAGAAAAAATATGGAGTGGCATCTCTATGTTGTTCCATTCTCTTCTCTCACTCCTGCTTTTGTTCAAGGGATTTAATACCTGCTGTTTTTCTCTGCATAAGATTACTGTGTACATACTTGTCCCCCTTTTCTCCCTTCTCTTTCTGTATGTTAATATATATATTTTATGTTTTTGTTTCCATATATTAAGTCTCTTTTTTAGGAAGTTCGCTAGAAAGTAATTAAACTGTGACATTAATAGGAGCTGCTATTTGACACTTTCCATGTTGTTTTTGTGTCAACCCTCCTTTGCTGCCTGACTGTCTGGTGGATTTCTGTAGCAGGCAGACCCTGCATGGCTCATTGCTTACCATAAAAAGAGGCACACCATGAAGGGCAGATGGCATGGTCTTTATTTTGTATTATAGGTAAAGCCAGTAGCTTAACAATCCCAAGACTGAGCACTGAACTCAGTTTGCTATTGTTTGCAGTCTAGGGCAGGCTGTGAAGCAACATACGTTGTAACTTAACAAACTAGGAGCAAAAGAAGCATGGTGGAATGTGCTACTGGAAAAGTAGGAAAGGGAGAAAGAAAAGTAAGTGTAGTAGTAAGCCAGTGAATTAAACAGAAAAAATAGGACAACTAAGTCTTGGCCTTCTCATTCATGAAGGTTATAAAATAAAATGCACTGGTGTGAATTGCAGAATCCCTTACCTAGTCTGAGTGCAGAAGTTTTCTGAAAGTGGAAGAAGATAAGAATAATAGCAGTAAAGATGGCAGTGATGTGGCCTAATATGCACCTGAAGCGAATAACTATTTCAAGTGTTTTTTTTTTTCCATTTAAACCTAACATGACACAGGAATGAAAGCTAGGTATATGCTGTAGGCTGCCCAACTTGCTCTTAGTAATGCAGAGCACTGTTTTCCAGAAAGAAGGATTAACCATTGGCTTCGCTTATTTTTATAGCAGTAGTAGCTGCTCTCTGCACATTCATCTTCTGTCATGTGGTTTTCATATACTTTCTGAGGCCTGAACTGAGCATCAGAGGGGATCAAAATTCTGCATGCAAAAGTGACTCTTTTTTTGTTCTTTCTTTTACCAAGAATAGTATCTCTAATGCCAGAGCTTATTTTGTGGGAGATGATAAAACATAGTCATCATTTGGCAACAGCCCCTTTTTTCCCTTCCTGTCTGTCCCCTCCCCTTCAGTAAAATGAAGTGTTGGCAGAAAACTGATATGACCGAAATGTTGCTTAATAGAATACAAATAGAGAGTGTTAGAAAACTGCTACTAAGTCAGTGGGAGCTGCATCACTCTTGGGACAAAAAAAATAGTCTTGCTATTGAAAAGACACCTAGTACACTAATAAAAGGAGCATTATAATGCGGTAAATGTAGTGCTGTGCACTTAATTCTAATATGACATGAGAATGACTGATGATTCATTATTTTGTTGAGCATTTGTGATTGTTTTCTGCTTTGGATGCCAGCATTACCCTTTCTGAAATGATGTCCAATCTGAAACATACCTAAACTATGAAGTACTGCAAAGGGAGAGGAAAATGAATTCTTTTCTCATTTATGAACTGATGGCTGTGACCATGTTTTGCTATCCAGTTATAATGCAGAATTGTTTGCTTTTCATTTCATGTGTAAATAGGTAAGAGCATTTGAAATATGGCTCTGCAAAACTGACAGTTGGGTTTTCAAGGCAGCCTGGAGTCCATTGTTAGTTTCTGTCAGCTAGTAGATGGGTGATAATGTGTGACTAATTCCTTTAAAACACCTTTGATAGTATCAGCTTTGTGGTTCCAAGTTTTTACAAAACAAAACACGATTCCTGTGCAGATGCATTTGCGGTTTCACATTCTTTCTCCATAGCAGATAACAGAAATCATATCTGTGATTGAGATAATACAATGTACCTGCTCCATAAATTTCCCATTTTCCCATCTGAACTGCTGGCTGCAAGTGATCCCGTATCTACATGAGAAGGTCCAGTGCTAGTATGCTTAATTACTGAATCTCTTTTTTTCCCCCTATTTTAAATTTTAAAATGCTGCCAAATGTGGAAATAGCTTATTTTGAAATTAATGAAATTATCCCACGTTTACTGTGGCGTAGTTTCATTCTTTCAGTAGAGCTCAGGAACAGCATTACTTCTTGATAACAAGCTAGTTAAATCCAAAGTAGAAACCATGTGGCTTGGGTATGTTAGTAAAATATGAGCCCCCAATTAACTAGCTATTGTCAACACACCTAAACTTGTTGATTTACTTTCCTTCTTTTCAAGTGTTTGAAGCTTGTTATGTTTAAGACAGAAATGTATTTTAAAATTTCATCAATGACCGAGCTCTGCAACCTGTATTTTTTGTTGACTGTAGTCTCCCCTCTCTTTCCAGCAAAGGGTTGCCTTCGAGTTCAACATTCACTTTAGAAGACAGTGCCATCTATTTGACTTCAGAACAGAGCACGCTGGAAATGGAAAATGACAATGCTTCAGTTTTGGATGTCTACTTAGTAAGTTGTCAAACTGTTTCTGGTGGGCTTTATTTCTGTAATTCCTCTGACTGAGGCTCAGCAAGGGACTTATATCAATGCTGAACTTAAAGAACCGAAGGTCATTGAGGTATTTCTTAAATGAGACACATGCTTAAGTACCTTGCCAAAGCAAATCCATCAAGAATCACATGCCTATTAACCATTGTGTTAATAATCAAGCATACCAAAATTTCTTTCAGTTTTTCTCTAATGTTAAGGGGGGAATGACTTACTACTTGTTTTTCATGCTTATAGGAGGAAAGCATTATATCTTTTGTCTTTATGTTGAATATTCCACAATGGAGAAAGTAAATTTTCCCAGAGAGACAAGTTCCGTATTTACATAAGTGATTTTATAGACACTGAAGTAGAGCTCAATATAAACTACATTAATGGCTCCTCTTTCTGCTCTGAAGGGTTCTCCAGTTGTAGTGGCTGGAATATGATTAGAAAAGCATCTTTTCGTTGCTGTTTTGGTTCCTAGTGAGCAGTTTATCTGACTGCTGAAAAATAAGCAATAAGCTCGAGTATGAATCTTTGGTTGTCTTCTTATCATCTGTGATGGTGTTTAAAATTTTTTCTTGGTATTACAGCTGTTGTGGTTTAACTCTGGTGGGCAGCTGAGCCCCACACAACTGTGCGCTCACTCCCCCTCGGTGGGATGGGGAAGAGAATCAGAACTGTGAAGAACTTTTTTAAAGTTTGAACTCTAGAGGGCAGATAGTGGAGTGCTTTGAAAATTCAAGTTGCAAGCATAGATAGTACCTTCTGTAAAGACCTCCTTATGTATTTCAGGTGTGATGGTGAAACTAACTCTAGTTTGTTTGAGGCTTTTAAAACATTTGTTACTATTATGTCTAGGAGACAACAGTAAGTACATGTATATTCCACTGATCAATATCAACAGAAAAATAAATAAAACCCTACTCTGGAGGTTATACAAACATCCAGAGTTTACTTCCACAAGCAAAGGTCTGGAAGAATACATAGGTCTTAAGTGGAGAAAAACACAGATGCTTTTTGCTCTAGCTGCACCCTTTCTCTGCATCCTAAAAAACCCAAACCTGAAACTCAATAATCTAGACCACATGGTGGCATGTATCTCAAGTCTCCAGGTATGCCATGGCTGACCACTTCAAGAAATCAGGTAGCATGGCTAAGCACATGTTACTTCTTACGTGGCAAACCCATCTGGAGAAATTCCCTAACCCTACCAACTTGGTCCTGTCCCACACACTATAGTGTTGCCTCCTTAACTATTTTGAGATTGCTGTGGAAGTGAGCTATAACTTCATCAAATCTACCCCTGCATGCATGCTGAGGTGTGTGTGGAAGGAAGTGGAATAAGATATTGTTTTGTGTGCTAACCTTTTACTTCCTAATGTCCCTGAATATCCTTCAGCAGACACTGCAAGAATAGTCAGCCTCAGATTGGGAGGCTCTGAGACTAAAGGATCGGTGATATGTGTTACTGGCTTTATTCACTGATGCTGAGGCAGGAAGCAGTTATATTTCTATGTAGGAGAATGATTAAATGCCCATTGGAAGGGAAAGATGCATGTTTTCAAGAATATGAGGAACAGGTCAGTTATTTCTAATACATGTATCAAAAATAAAGCAAATCAATTACGTTTACATAAGCTGATTTTAAGCCTCAATTAAAAATGTTACAAGATACATTTTGACCTTTTAAAAGCATTGGGGAGGACATAGCTTTAAATGGCATTCACAATTTTCCTTTAATCCTTTAGTTAATAATCCTCTTCTGTTTTTCCACTACAAGGCAAGCTGGTGTAGCTTACCTGCTAGATATTATAATGAAAAATATCTTAGCTTGCTTAATTTCAACCACTTCACTGATCCTTTGGTGTCTTTGCTTCCTGCTTTGAAATGCTAAAGTTCTTGGACACATTTTAGTCCTATAGTAAATTAAGAGCTACGATTTTTAGATCCCACAAAGGAAAAAAAAATAGTTAAATGGCATTGTCATAACCTACTATAAAAAGAGTTTTAAAATGGCATTTGGCTGAACAGTGTTGTATACAAATTCAGACAGTAAATTAAGGTGGGGGAGCAGAGATTATAAAAAATGAAACTCCTCCTACAGGTAATGGCATTGGTTTTGAGGTGTTACGTTAAGGAACCCTGAGCAGACTCACACTCTGCAGCTGATGTCAAATTTGAGAAATTATCTGGTAATGGCAAGATTTTTTGTTCTAGGAGACAGACAGAGACACATCTTGAGTTTGCAACTCAAGGGCCAGTCTGAGCACAGAATTCCTCAGTTGTCAACAAAGACCAGGCTCAGCAAAGCAGCATTATCTGCACCTTCTAAGCAGCACTGTTATGAACATCACTAAATCCAAGTTTACTTTAAAATTCCATTGATTTATTTTCTCTTAAATCTTTTAACCCAGATCCTAAATTAAGAAATCTGGTTTTTATTAATAAAACATAGTTAACTATGATCTGCACTAAGCAGTGAGTGTAAGCCAGTCTAAATTATTTCCAAATATTCTAATACCAAACAGTGGGAAACAAGTAGTGAATATTCTATAAAAATGGTTATTATTTTTAATTAAAGATTACAGAAAGATAGGAAGAGATATATAAAACAGTTGGGAATTTGAACTGTTACTTCACAGAGAGTTAAAACATTAAAGGATTCTTGTTTCTATAAATACGTAATTCATGGTAGAACAGATATTTAGGAGCAAAAGATACCCTCTGAGATAAATAAAAAGTGTCACTGTGCATAGCTAGTAACAGAGAAAGGTAACACTCTTCTATTTTGCATTTTGATGTAGAAATGCACAAAACGACACCTTAACACAGTGTTTCCTTCTTCCTCTGGAAATACACTTGGTCTCTAAAATTCCTCTGAAACCCTATTCACTATGTCAGTTCAGGCATAATCAGCTGGTCTATAAGCAGAAAAGCATTAAATATCAGCAAATGCTGTTGAACACAAAGCTCTACTGTGTTGCGCAGACTTTGGTTAGTATGAAATATAAACCCAACACTTCAAAAGCATCATAGTATAGATCAGCAAGAGCAACCAATCCTGAAGACCTTAGTGCAGCTACTAAGTTCTGGTACCTAAACAGGGGACCTTGAAAGTGGTAATTTCAGTTAGGAAGTAAGGAATAACTTAGTCACCTTGTTGCTTCTGTCCTGCAGTGAAGTCCCAACTTCTTTAAGCTTTCTGTCCCTGAAAAAGCAACGTGCAAACTACTCCACTCTGTTTTCTCAGCCTACCCCTAAAATGATTTATTGATAAAAGGCAGCTGACATTATTTTGACAAACTAGTGTCAGTAAAATCAGAGCAGTAAGGATTAAGAATTAGGATGTGTTTCATTTTAAGTAGGCTAGATTTCTTTTACACTTATAATGGGATAAGAACATGAATGTAAATAGTATAGTGACAAACTTAAGTTTGCTCTGTTGTGATGCTGTACAGCTTAAATCGTCTGGTAAATACAGGATTTACATAAATAAATACATGCCTTGCCTATACGGTTTAATTAATGAACTATTTCACCTGAAAGAGTACTCCTGTATTCTGTAATGGAAGTTTCTTTGGTAGTACAGAAATAGCTGTGTGGAAACATAACATTACTTCCTGTTATTTGTGTGTGATTTAGAAGTCACTGCCACTGAAGATACAAGTGCAAAGAATTGATATGGGCTTCAAGTGAGAAAAAAGACAAGAACAATGGTAGTGATGAGCAAGCTCAGCATCTTTGGAGTCTGGTTAGTGTAGCTATGATTTGTCAGATGAATTGCATAGATAATATTATTACATTCAGAATTACACGTGTTGTGGTTTATGTCCAAATGCCAATTCTATTATAGGATTTTGAAATCATAAAATATAACTAGAAATCAATTATGTATTTAAACTTGCTGTAGATGCATAACTAAGTAGATTTACAAGTGCTGGTCTATAAAATACCTGTTTAGAAACTTAGCAAAACTGTCTCCCTCAGCATATTTTTCAGTGCTCTTCTTTTCTTCTGTTCTCACTCCCATAGCTATGTATTAAGTATTTTGAGCACTTCCTAGCTCATATTCAAACCCTTCCAACTGCCAGTTTACTATCTAACTCCTTGTTTTTGCAATTTCTGTCTCTTAGAAATATTTTCACCCCTTTAACTATTTTTGCTTCAGCACCCTTAGCTCTCTCTTCTAGTGTAAACCCTTTCTGCAGAGAAGAAAATTCCCACCTGACTCTGATTGAATGAGCCATCATTCATACCTGGAGTACTACGTTCAGCTCTGGGGTCCCCAGCATAAGAGAGATGTAGACCTGTTAAAGCAGTCCAGAGGAGGGCCACAAGGATGACCAGAGTGCTGGAGGACCTCTGCTATGAAGAGAGAGGCTGAGGGAGTTGGGGTTGTTCAGCCTGGAGAAGAGAAGGCTCTGGGGAGACCTTATAGCGGCCTTCCAGTTCCTAAAGGGGACCTACAGGAAAGATGGGGAGGGACTCTTTGTCAGGGTGCATAGAGGTAGGACAAGGGGGAATGGTTTTATGCTAGAAGAGGGTAGGTTTATATTAGATATGAGGAAGAAGCTCTTCATTGTGAGGGTGGTGAGGCACTGGAACAGGTTGCACAGAGAAGCTGTGGATGCCCCATCCCTGGAGGTGTTCAAGGCCAGGTTGGATGGGGCTTTGGGCAACCTGATCGAGTGGAAGGGGTTTGGAGCTAGATGGTCTTTAAGGTCCCTTCCAACCCAAACCATTGTATGATTCTTGTCAGATACCTTGGCTATGTGATTGTACTTCTACCATAACTCCTTGACAAGGTGTTTTGTTTTTCATTCAGGAACTTTTTGCTTCTCTGTCTTTCATAATGTTTGATTTGATTCTAATCATGTTATAGTTTTCTTCAGGGTGCTGTTTTGAAGCAATAACAATTGTGGCTGAAGTTAAAGCAATTCCTGGTCAGGACACATGTAAGAACAAGCTATGAAGTGTACAGTCACACTGTGATGCCTAACTCAAATTTTGATATATTGCTCTCTTTCTGGATCCTTCAGTTTCTCTGCCTCACCATTTCCACTGAAGATATTGATGGAAAAAACATGGTAGATTGAATGTTAATTCTGGGACTGTGAGAAGAGAATTTAGGCCTCCTCATTTACAGACACTTATAGTGAGTTTCCCCTGAGAGCAGAATAATCCTTAGTATGTTAACATGCACATACTGGAACCAATCAAGCACTCCTCCCTTAAAGTAGAGTTTACTTAAGGCTGTAAGGGGAAAACCTAATTGTTCCATGCAGTGAGGCAATTGCTACTTTCCTCTCTTGCCTGTTTTATCCCTGTATCCATCCACCCATGATCTTAGAAAAGAGGGGGAAAAGAACCTATGTCCCTCATGAAACTGAAGGGTGGTGTAAGGTGAAACAACCACCAAGTACGTGAATGTAGTTTGGAGGAAGTGTTTTTGCAGAAGCCACGTTAAGCATGAAGCAACACCAACACTTCAGTCTCCCTTCCATGAAAATCAGACACCGAAATTATGTGCTTGATTAGATTAAAAACATACCATTTCAGATTACAATTAAAACATTACCTGAGTAAGCCAAGTGTTAAAATTACAGCATGTATTGCTGCTAAATTACAAGTTCTCATGCTCTGAACAATTTAATGCACCGTATGAGGAAAACAATTTACTCGAAAACATATCTGTAAAAAGAGAATTGGAGCACAGAAGGGCTCAAATACTGTAAATACATTATAGAACCAGTGTGAGACATCTCAGACAGTAATTACAGGAATACATCTGGTAGTGTCATTTGTCCGTTAATGATCATTTCAGACCCAATTGCCATGGCCAAACTCAGTCTGTCAGAAAACGCAGTCTCTTACATCTGGGATTAAAGTAACCCCGTATGTCGTGCAGTGATGACAGAGTTTCTCAAAGGTTCACGTTGTGTGCTTTGCAGTAGATGGAGGTTTTCCCACAATAATATGCACAGAACTGGATTATACTTGACACAAAGATGAATATTTGAATCCCACCATATGCACAGCATTTCTGTGACTGACTCACGCAGTTGGCAGTTGCTACGTGTTTCTGTTAAGGCAATCTTTTCCAATTCTGTTATGCAAATTTACAGATATTTTTTCCATCTTTAATCCCTCTGCTTTGGAAGGATCGGAGCTAAGGGAACAAGAATAAGCTAGTCATAACTGTGTACCACTGGAATAGCAAAAAGCTAGCATCAGCAATATTGCTGATCTCCTTAGAGACTGAAAAGTAGTGATAAATGCAGAGGGTCTGAAGTTGTGTTGAATTACCATTATGTCTGTCAGAAATGGACTTACAGTCATTTAGATCATAGCTTTCAGCAAGAAACTAGATGCTGCCAATGAAAATTCTGAATGATTTATGCTGGGTTCATAAAGCATTATTTTGTTTACCTATACTGCTCAACATTTTCTGCCAAACTGATCTTATTTTTTTAAAAAAAATCCTTGTTAGCCTCATGTCATCCTCTTCTCAAAGTATCATTTACCTTAATTTTACTCACTTGTCCAACAATTTCCATTTGCATATTAAATTGTTCTGCATCCTGTAAGTACATACTGCCTGACTACTTTTCTACCTTAATGCAGTCAGGTGCTAATATGGCAGCATATAGACTTTCATTGCCAGACCGCAGCTATCTAGAGAGAGAAAACAGCCTTTGAGAAATTAGCACTTTGCTGACCATCAGTGATTATGAACACCCTGACCATAACAGTGGTGCACAATACAGTAGCAGGTTTAAAGCTTGCAACATTTCAGTATCATTCTTCAAGGTTCGAAGTCTAATGCTAGAAGTCGTAATTAAAATGTTAATTTAAATCTACCGGTTTTCATTTTCTAAGATAAGCTTTCAAAATGCCTTCAGAGCTTTTTTGTTGTCGTTCCCAGCCAAGATTAGATTATTGTTGAACTATCTGAAGGTTAGTTAAACCCTTGTATGTAAAAGCAAAATTTAAAGGTGACCTTAAAAATCTGCATAATAAATGGGTACTTACACCTTCTTTATATTTTAAGAGGTTTTAGAGTGAGGTCACTCCTGTTGTCTTCAGCTTGCTTTTGTGTCCTCCTCCATGTTGAACAGATTAACTGAGATGCATTCAATTTGCTGCATGATTTTGTTAAGCTGTCAGTTTATGCTTAGTTTAAATAGCAGTAATACAGTGTTCATTAAAGAACAACCTCTCTTCAATTAATCTCTGACTCAGTAGAGATACTAAGTGATCAACTATTTGCATTATTTAACAGCTGCTTCTGTAGAAGACACTGCAGAAAACTAACTCATTAATATTTTGTGTGTATGTGTGTGAAATAGAATGATTGTTATGATACTGAACATTAGTTGTGCCTGAAAGATTTTGGGTAGGTATGATTTTTCAACTGGGAGGGTATTCTGCAGAAGCTAGCAGGACTTTTATAGATGACATGTGAAAACTGCACTTTTTTCCCCTAACACTTCTATCGAGCCCCAGTCACTTCTGCAAGGTGAAAAAGCTGTTGTGAATTGCTGAGTGCCCTCAGTTTGGATTGTTTTCTGTGATGTCCAGAGTGTCCAGCATTTTGCATAAGCAAGTGGTTGGATTTTGTGTAGTATAAGTGTAGTGCAATGTCTGCAACAGTGTAGGGGTTGGCTCTTCTACAAGAAAAGATACCCAATGCTTTTGGTTAGGGGGGCAAGATAAATAAAGGATCACTGTTGAACTGTGCTACAGCCTCTTTAGGGGAATAAAGATGTTACCAATTCATAATTCTGTAAGAAAGCAAATAAACTCAACTCCTGATTTTGCTTCTTATTTCTGTCTTACCAGTAATAAAGAATACACGAAGAATAAAACTAGGACAGAGAAGTGACCAGGGATAATGAAGAGCACTTTCTGCACTCCTGATTTAAGAAGGAGGAATTTGCTGAGCCTAATAGACAATGAGTAATAATCAACTGAATTTAGTCTAAAAAATGTCAGGATCTTTGAACCGTAGAAAGGATTGATGGACTTGGCAAAAGTGATGTGAAACATTCCACACTCCGCTGTCATCTGCTGTTGCTTGCTGAACTGTGAAGACCTGCGTATTTGAGCTGCTTTCTACTATATTGCCAATCACCCTTTCTGGACTTGAAAGTAATATTTTCTTATCGGCTATCTAGTGATTTCATTTGCATGCATTCTGTAATTATGCACAAGCAAAATATATTATTTGCTTTACCTATTTAAAAATAAGCAGAGTGGTGAATAAAATTAATTTCACATGTTTTCACCCTTCAGTTCTAATCACTTAGATCCACATCAGTGGAAATTGGAGTTGATACAAGAGTTAAGTTAAGCCTCTGCACATATATGAAAATGAACCTCTAAAGACATTTTCACTGCTGGTGAAAAGAAGAAGAAAAAAATGTTATTTATAACAAGGCCTTATGTTGTGTATATATATTGTCTTTGAAATATTTTTGATTTTAGTTTATTTCTTGTAAAAGAGAAATTATATAATTTATTTAGTAAATACTACTGTAAACTATAGTTTTATTCATGAATAAAATATTTTGTTCTCAAGACTATCACAACTGTCAGTGTGCTGGTGGTCTGTACAGGACTTACAGTTCTGATACATCTCTGCCTTCATGAGACAGCTTGAGAGGCATCTCAAGAGAGGTACCAACCACTCTATAACATGGCATCTGTATTTATCTTCTACCAGCTCTTTAATGAAGAGGGGAATCTTAAAAGTTACAGCAAAAGAGGCAAAGGAAAGCACACAGTAGGCATTGTTTTATTCATAGCAGTGTTTCAGGCTTTTCAGTATGACCAATTGTTACAAGATAAATACAGAAACTGTTCTGGTTTCCTTAATTTCCGTAGCAGCTGAGAGAAAATCACAAGCACCAGTGATCATCGGTCCAAGGCTTCATACGTCGATGCAGTAGTGTGTTTAAAAAAACTACACAGCTGTCACTTTTAAAGTTTATGGAAGTTACTGACAATAACACTTGTCCTAAGAGTAAGTGCTATTAAACCTGCTGGATTGCCAAAACCAGAATTTGGCATTTGAATTCCTAGGATTATGCTTTGTACCTCTGAAGAATTTTTAATTTACGGTGTTTGCAGTGTCGGTTTTTTCTTTTACATTTATAAAATCCTAATGGGGGGCCTTAACTGGGGGGGGGGCTTCTTTATCATGCACAGAATAGAGAAATGTAAAGGTTGAATGATTTTCTTTTCCAAATAGGTAGAGTCTCTGGATTAACCTAGAGCCTATGTCTCATCATTACCCCTTTTCCAGCCTTTAAAATTAGATTGTTTAATCTCTGCAAGATAATTCTGCAGCATTCCCCTTAGATATGCAAGAGACAAATCTGCATGCCCTATGGACAAAAAAATTTGTACGTCTATGTGAAGTGTCTGCTTGATCATGCACGGTGTATAGTATATTTAAAATGTGTCCATATGCAAAGTAGATATTTTGATGAGTTTTATTTGGGGGTGGGGGGTACAAGTTCTTAGTTTAAGCACCAGATTAACCTCCAGAAGGCAAATATATGTCACTTTTTTCCCAATTATCTAGCAGGCTATAGTGTCCCAATCATTTGTCCTTTGGAAGACTCCAGAGGACACAAAACTTAATTACAACCATTCTGACCCAAACCAGAACGTCTGTACTAAATGATTCAGAGAATGAACCACGCTTTGTGTACAGTCTCTTCAGCAGTCATTTATAAATGAAAACAGTCATTTAATACTTGCAAAAGGAAATCCTGTATAGACTATGGAGCCTACTAGGAAAACCTTTTCCAAAGGACATGCACTTACAACTTTTTTTTTTTTTCAACTACATGGTTCCACGGAGAGGGAAGAGGGATTACAGCCAAACAATGTTAATGATCAATAACTTGGCACCCATTTCTTTCTCTAATACGTGAAATGGTATAAAACTTCAAACATCAAAGATTACAAAAGGCTTTTAGGATGTATATATTTCATGTCCGGGTATTTGGTTTCTCTTTATTTTGCATTGGTAGCACTTTGATGAAAATTCAGACTTCTATCTATGAAGAGGATATGGCAATACATGCAAGTAAAAATAAAATACATACAGAAGGCATAGGCATAAATAATCAACTCTCTGGGGTATTAAAGTGATATATTGATCTATTTCTCCAGGTCTAAACAGATGGAACTCACCACAGGGAGCAAAATTTGAAGAATTAGGTCACAGACGTGGGCTATCTGTGCGCAGTGGTATCTGAACACTCTGGCCCTGTACACTGCCCAGAAGGAAGAAGCACAGGTTGATGCTTGCTTAGTGATACATAGGGAATAACTCCAAATTTGTGTATCTGACCCTGTCCCTTAATCATATAGTATTCAGATGTCAGGCTTTGCCTTTAGCGGTAGCATTTAATAGTCAAACTCAGATTAAAAAAAAAAAGAGTACTTTGTGCCCTTGCACTAGAATTCAACAGTTTGAAAATACTAACTCCTATCCCAAGATCTGTTTTCTTCTTGACTTTGCTTACACTTCAGGTAACTTCATTTCATAGAACTCAATATTACTTGCCCAAACACAGAATGCTAGAGAGTGATAAAGAGCAGTCGGTTGTGCACTCTGCCTACTCTGCAGACCCCTTTTTGCCACGGTGCGTGCATCAGCTTGCAAACAGTTATCAGCTGTTTCCAGACTGAAGGCACAAGGCCTGACCCTGCTGCCACTCACTTTGCATCTGGAAATGCTTGGCGGGTGTTTTACGCCAGCCTAAAAAGGTACCGATAGCAAAGTGCAGTGCTGTGAACATTTATCTAAGGAACAAGGATCAAGACAAAAACATAAGGAAGTCACTGCAAAAATTGCTATCTTCATGCCCTCTTGAAGTTGTGGAAGCAATCCTCTCTGGTAGTACTGCACTGTGAAGTTCATTAAGGTGAACGTTGCTGTCAATTTTTTGATAGTTTTGATAAGTGAGATTGCTAATAATGAAGAGAATGCTCCATCTACACTAATTAATTGATTTGAACTTAGAAACAAGAGATGAGCATCTCTTATTGAGAGTTGCATATAACCTTTGACGATTAAAGAAAAATCACTACAACTACCTGGAAATTACCGGCAAATATCTTATAATACTTTATAGGAATGGCAAGGTATAAGCAAGCACTATCTTTCACAAGATCAAATGGTACATGCATTCTTCCAGCCGCTCTCCCCTCTCCTCACCAATGTATGAAAAAGGCATTGTTTGCTATACTAATGTATTCTTTGGACCAATGAAAGTTGTTTCTCCTACAAGCCTTATCTCAATATTTACACCATTATAGCTGCAAAAACACAACTAGTTTCTTCCAGAAGTGATAAGCATGTGGGAGTGGTCTTCAATGGACAAGAGAGCATTTTGTGTCTATCTGACATGCGAAAACATCAGTGGCAGCACGCAACAAGAACATGCACCCCCGTATGGTCTGAGAGAAGGCACTGGCGACAAAACAGCAGCAGGACACTGCCGGGAAGAGACAAGAAGCTGATGGAGCTAAATCGTGGTTTTTAACTACACCACGTATCAAAGTCTCAACTGAAATTTGCCCAACCTACTTGAATTCTTTGGGTTTTTGGCTTAAAGATAAAAGTAAGTCTTGCGGAAAAACCTGACAACTTACTTCCTAAAGAATTGCAAGGTGCCAGCTGTTTAGTCAAGTGAGAGTTTTAGACATGTAAAAATGCAGCACATACTAATCAAACAGTAAGCTTCTTAGTACTTGTACATTTTACGTATTTAGGATTTTAGTTGCAACTGTTGCATCTTACAGTCCTATTCTGTGGAAGGATCTGAAATGAACTTTTTTTTCTATGTTTCCACAGAATAAGTTTTTTTTTATAAACTTTCACACTGGAATTAATTCTTCTCTCTCATCTCCCTGGTGAGAGATATTATCCTTTATTTTTTCAATTTAAGTAACAATAAAAGACGTCTAGCTGCAAGCCTTGGCATCCTTGCATATCATTAATAATACAATAGCACCAACAGCAAAATAGCTAAATAGGAACTTGGCCAGCCACCTACAACAATTCCCTTCTGTTTCTTCACTGCCTTTTGAAGCAGACTGACAGCTTTCCTCAGATGTTCTATCAAAAACATGCCAGCTGTGTCAAACAACGTGCTTCATTTTGCCTTTACTGGATGAGGGTAACATTTTACACACAAGGGGCAGCGGATCAGGATGCTTGCTGTCACAGGAAGCACTGTCCTGGAATGGGTCCCTGAGCAGATGCTGCATTCTGTGATTATTTACCTCTCCATGGACCCACATACTCACGTAGCAAAAACAGCTACCGGACAAACCAGAGGTTGCCTCCTCCATGCTAGCTGCCCACATGCAGTTAACTGGAATTAATTAACTGAGTTAATGGGAACTGGAACCTCACCAGCTTGCTGAATGAGTTGCAGCTACTCCCATCGTCTGCATTTTGGGTTGTGAACCTGCTGTCCATCCAGACCTGCTTTGAAGTCTGGGCTGGGCATACCAGCCCTGCTCCTCGCACCAGGGCTCCCTCTCCGTCCCACCAGCGTTTCCTATGGCTCCCCTCCTCGGGTGTCACAACATGGGGGATCCCTCTGCATGGCTGCTCAGGTCTAGGAAAGCTGTAGATACCGTACTTTGAAATTTTACCAGAGAAGAGGGAAGAAACTGCTGAGCAGCACGGCTGCAGAAGTGCAGCACGCAGTTCAGCACGCAGCTTGGGAAGTGACTGTGATTACAACATCCTTGAAATTTCAGTGTTTTGCTTTGTAGCTCAGGCTGCTGAAGTCAGACGGCTGTCAGCACCTGTGGCATCTAGGAACTGCATGTACCTTGCACCCACTACTCGTTGCGAAGCAGAAATAAATTACCAGCTTTCCTTTCCTCTGCCTGGGCTTGCCTTTGCGCGGTGCAGGGGCAGGGGCAGGCGATGCTCATACCTTCCCCCATTTCCAGGCTCCAGCACCTCGCACAGCCACCCGGCAGGGCTGCTTTGCCTGGGCAGGTCCCTGCCGA
>VXAA01004465.1:608711-623968 GCA_013399115.1 Anseranas semipalmata
TCCGGGGGCGGGGAGGGTCGCGGGGGCCGCGCAGCGCCCTGGCGGCAGCTGCCGTCGCCAGAGGGAGCCTCGCTCCTCCGCCCGCGGAAGGGCAGCGGCGCTGGGCCGCGGGCCGCGGGTCACAGCGGTTGCGGGCACAGCAGCCGGCGGTGCCCCGGTGTCTGCGGCACTCCAGAGCTGTTCCCTTGCTCGCTGCCGTGTGCCGGCTCCAGACGGTGCGCGCTGGCCGTCTCAAGGCATAAATCGAGGATGAGTACACTAATGAAGTTAGAGCTCCTTAATCTGGCCAGAACCTGAATGCATTTATAATCCTGTGGCTTTTGATGCCAACTGCGTCAAAAACATGTGGGCATCGGTGTGTGTTTTGTCCGCATACACGGTTGCAGTGGTATAAGGAGCTTGCTGTTCTGTTCTTCCTATCAGTTTCATGGCTTTGAACTAACAGCCCGGTTCATCTGTAGTGCCCGAGGATAGATGCCAAGCCACACGGAGAGATATGTTTGTGTGTTGCTCTCTCTGTGCATGAAGAGATGCTGTCACAGTTCCTTTTTAAATGTCGTCTGCTTTTCAGCATATTCGGGTGGTTTTCAAAACCTTATACGTGCACATGAAAATCACCAGGAATGCTATCTTAACCGTTCATCCAAAAATACGTACCTTCATAGCATGGGTTGGGAAGTAAAGGGCAAGCATGCCATCTTTCTTTCTCGGTGGATAGCGTACGTGCTTCTGCTAGTGTGTTAGACTAGGGAATCAAGATTATTTTTATCCATGTTGATGTCTTCCCCTCAAAGTGGCTGCCCCTTTTCCTCCCTTGTCTCATGGTGCCAACACGTTGATCCAGCTTTTCTGTTTATTAAAGGTTTTTAAACACAAGAGAACTTGTAACTGAATCAGCCTGTTGTAGAGAGGAGATCTGGAATGTGAAAAGTGGTGAGAGTTAGCTTTAACTTCCATAAGCGAGGAGCACTCAGGGCTTCTGTTTATTTCAGTTGAATATATTCATGCCTGCTAGCAGAGGGACACAAGTTGCTGATAATGAAGTGTCTGAGTAGTTGATACTTGTGGAAATCTTGGCCTAAACCAGTTGTCTGAGCCTCCTCAGTAATTCTGTTTTAGAGCAACAGAAAATAGTTCCTCTCTTTCCTAATTCTTTATTTTACAATTAAAATATTTTTTCATTAGCTTGTAACAGAAGACAAGGATGTTATAGGTTGCCTTAGTCATCCAGGGATTAAAGCTACACAATTCTTTCTGTATTAGGGCTGTAATACAGAATATGAATATTTTACTTGGGGATGGAAAGGTCTTCAAGGAACTATTTAATTTGTGTTACCAATATATAACTCATAGTCTTCATTTTTTAACTTTTAATTCCCTTTTACTTACATTTATTTTCAACAGCAGTTACAATATGCTTCAGAGATGAAGAGCAGGACCGTTCAGTTTATGAACCTAAGAAATGCAGGAACTCTGAATGACAGAAGGTAAATTTTATTCTGACAATATTCTGAGAATATATTTATTCAAGTGAAAATATTGCATGTGCATTTTAAAACAATTGTGGACATGGTACAGCTATCAAATTAATGGAATGTTGATATGGTGATTCACGGGAAAAGTATAGTTCTAGGGAAAATCATTTTATGTGAATTTGGGAAGTTACATAGGAAACATAACCTAAGCATAGGTGTCTAGCACCATTTCATGTCTGTTAGGGTACATAAAATTAATGCCTTGCATCCTGGCAGGATGTGACACGGTGCTTGTGGGAGGCTTCTCCCTGTGTGATGCAGCAGGTGGAGGCCCAGTGAAGTATTGTGCAGATGTCTAGAATGGATCTTACCATTAAGCACCCAAATTGCATCCTGAATCAGTACACGCATCCTGCCTGATCCTAACGCCTTTTGTGCTCCACACCTGTAGGTGTTTTTGTGGAATCCCTGACATAAGTTGCGTGGAGTGTATTTTGGTAATTGACTAATAAGAAACTTTAAAAAAAGTACATTCCACATCAGCTGAAAGGTACTGAGTCACCATAGATCACAGTAACTGTCGTTTTGCCCTACCCATTAGCAAAATAAATGATTTCAGCAAAGTGTCTGTTGCTAGAGATACCCACCTACACCCTCAGTTAAAAGCTGACACTGCTATGGATAGAAAAACTTAGGTGATTTGATTACATTTCTAGACTTTGTTCCCAATAACTTTTTTTACTTATTTGAAGAAGCAGTCTCACAAGTGTTATAAGTCTTACGTAAGGGCTACAAGGGTGCTTTGAGACTCTGAAGAAGAAGGTAATTGTAAAAGTATTAGTTCAAATGTACATTTTAAATAATGTCTAGTTACTGTGCTGCATTGGTAATTCCAGTTGAGAAATCAAGTGCTGCATGTAGACATGGCATTTGACATTGATGTTTCTAAACCCCTGCTTGTAGCTCCATTTGGTTCCTTATAGTCAAATGACATATGCTCCTAAACAGGAGATGATTGAATGTTTGTAGAGTTTCAAACAGTAACTACAGTTTGTGTAGTTCTTACACAAGTCCTTTTACGAAAATACCTTATTTTGATGTCTAACTCTGTCTTCCTAATACTCAGAGGTCACTATATCTAAAAAAAGCAGTACACATTCTTCAATCAGAGATCTCTACTACCTAAATTTTAAAATTCCACCTCCATTTATAAGGTACAGTGTTACCTGTATTACCTTAAGAAAAATGACTACTTATTATTGTTTCGTGGTTACTGTTTCCTCCAAGGACAGAGTCTTGGTATTTTTTTACTATATGGAAAATACTGCCTTCCATGTTTTCCCTCCTAATAATGTGATTGTGTGTTGTTTGTAGCTCTTTAGATGAGACCACTTATGAAAAACTGGCTGAAGAAACACTGGACTCATTAGCAGATTTCTTTGAGGACCTCACAGATAAGCCTTTTACCCCAGAAGATTATGACGTCTCTTTAGGGGTATGTTTTAAAGATTCTGTTACCACTCTAGTTACTGTAGATTTTTTTTTCTTTGAAAGAGAATTTTAAACTAGTCACCTTAGGGCCTGCACTTAAAATATAATTTTTTTGCAGCTTTACTGCTAAAAATATGCCTCTTTTACTGACTACTTTGGTAAAAAGTTTCATGTGTTATTATGTGATTTGAGGATTTAAAATATTTAGTCTGTAGAGAAAGGCATGCCATAGAATAAAGAATGAGCCCAAGAGGAGATAGAAACTGATTTCTTATTCCACAGTGGTCTCTACATTTTTCTAAGCTTACAGTGACTTTTGACATGAGCAATCGATTCCCTCAAGGTAAATGCTAGGGCAGGCCTATGTGGCATAGTATGTGTAAATCACATGTTACTGGTAGAGCAGTTTCGTTGATTGCCTTGAGTACTGAGCGGGAGCGTTTGTCTTGAACAGCCATTACAGGGTAGGTTTGACCTGGCTCTGCTGGTGATTCAGCCTGTGGTGGAGAGGAGCAGCAGAGGATGCAACGTCTCAACAGGTGGTTGCAAAAGTGAGAAGGGAGCATGCACAGGGAGAAGGCTGCTGTCACACGAGACGTTGGGTAGCTGATAGCCTGATAGATGGAGCTTTTACTAGGTCACCCACTCAAATTCCTTTGCAGGGGTGACAGGTCGGAAATGGCCGATGTATTAGTTTTACATAAAATTCCTGAAGTAGGTTGTGTCTTGCAGCCTTGTACGTGACTTGGAGAAAAGTGCATTTCTCCCTACACTGCTGTCTGCAGCACAGGTCTTTACATAATGCTTTTTTTTTTTTTGATTTTGCATAACTGCTGCTCCCTGTTTGTATCTTACCACTTGGAGATTGCTTTCTACTAGCTCTGTCAGTTAAGGTTTTACGCTCAGGGCATTGAACCAGGTGGTTTGGGTTGCACTGTAAGGGAAAAAAAAAAATAGTTTTCATACCTACCCCTGTGTAGTTTTGTGTCATCATAATGTTCATTATTTATTTCTCATAGCTGGGATATAAAGTAACATACTGTTGGACTCGCACTTAGCAAGTGCTTTAATCAAATATGTAATAATGTTATGGCTAATTACTTTTCAGGTGAATAACAATACATTGTTTAACCATTACTATTTGGTATGTTTTGGCATATCAGCATCTATTACGCTGATTTAAAAAGCTTAAGGCAAAATTAGCAAAAAGATTATCATTAACCTTTTCAATATTTTTAAACAGTTCATTCATTACCTGAAAGTCATGAGTCATCTTGTGCCGTAATTTCATCTCCAGGCACTGTGTATTTTGTGCTTGACGTTCGCTGCCTGTGAGGCTTTAAGGAATTGTTTTTACATCCATCCTAATTTTTGCATGCACTCTTTTGTTGCACAGGCTGTATGATGGCATAGTATCTTGAAAGTTTCTGTTGAGAGTTAAGGGTTAAATAGTCCCAAGTTTACCAAGGCAAGCAAGGCTAGTGCTGTAGCAAGCCACAAGGTGGCGAACGTGGTAAAGGTCTTCATATGCCTGTGAATTCTTAACGAACTTGATTTCTTCACGCAATTTATAGCTTCATGTCCAGGAGAAAAAAAAAAGTCTCTTTTGAGGAATAGATACGTTTTACTAGGAGCTAACAAACATTCATACAATAGTACAAAACACATGCAGTAGAATTCCTTAAAATATGATCAAAATATCTTGTATTTTAAGGTCCTAAAAACTCAAGTTGTCTTTTCTAGAATTTCAAAAGTATTGCAACATGTATAGTTAAAAGTTTTAATCCCAGCACTAGAAGTTAACCTTTGTTTAATTTCCAATGACAGGGCAATAATACTCTGCAACAGCTGGTGCATAACATAAGCAATGGTATAAAATGTTATTAACTCATTGGAAACGTATTTATTTACAGTGGTTTTGTAGCATACAGCATAATATCATGCTGAATACTTATATTTGGCACTAAGGAACACATAGAAGAATACTGACACCTTTATATCAATATTCAGGGCTAATCATCATAACGTGATCTTATTCTGCTGCATCTTCACAGATCGAAGACTGCTGAGATATAGAAAAGATTGAACTTATGACAACCAGAGAAGTAGGCTGTTCTTGCCCTTCTAAACCAATTCCCGATTAACATAACCAGCAGGGCAACCTGATGGCAGTATTAACCAGGGATGCGTTTATTTATATTTTATTGCTCACAGATGTAATCTGTTGTCTATTAGCACAAAAAGAGCATGGAGACTGGAGTAAAAAAAGTCAGACTTTGAGAGTATTGTTTCATTGCTGTTAATCCTTGAGGTCTGTCAGAAAACAGTAACATTGAATTGATTTGTAGGAGAAGGGAGCTCTAAGCTGCTGCATGTGCTACAAAGTAAGAATGCAGGCAGTAGGTAGTCATAAATGAAAATGTTTTTTTCCACACAATTAACTGTTTATACATAGGTAATAACCCTAGCAGTAACAGTAGCTCTAGTAATATATTCCAAGATGTGAAAAATATGGATGTATTGAAGAAGCTATTTTGTGCTGTAGGGTGTGAATTATTTGAGAAACTGTAGATTAAATATGACTAACCTATTACCTGAATCATCAAATTATATTCTGTAGAGATGCTATTTTTAACCAGCATAAATTCAGATCATCTGTAGGTTAACTCAGGTCCAAATGTTGTTCTTTTATGCTCCTTAGGACAGAAACATTTTTGTCAGCTGCTTTTCAGAACACGCTTGTGAAAATGTCAGAGAAATATGAATCATGTTGTCACTAAGAAATGTGAGTAAGATAGAGAACAGAAATGCTTACTAGGATAATGATCTGAAGCTGGCATAACTAAAAGAAAACAGACCTGGAGTTTAGAAGTGGAACATTTTTTAGGTATGATTCAGGATCTGGGCATTTCATCAGAATTATTGGAGAAAGAGTTGTGTTTATTCGCTTGGAAACTGTTACAGTAACTTAAAGAACAGTTAGGTAAGGTTGGATGGCTCAGGAATTTAGTCTCGACAGATAAGGCTTCTTGACTTTGAACCACACCAGTCCGTGAATAGAAAAAGTTTGTTTTGAGTGATGTTTCAGTCTGTGCAAAATAAACTACCAGTTCTTTCAAGATGACAGGTCAAAGCTCGAGTATTATTTAAGTAGGGCTATTGTGAATCGTGCAAACACACTAAATCAAACTAACCAGAAGATTTAAAGTCTAGGTCACACTCAAAGATATGCAGGTTGTCCTAGGTATTATCACATGTTGTTGATTCATAACAATTGTTCTTACAAGCTGTTATTGTTTGGAAATCAGTTGGGAACGTGATACAGATGTGTAAGTTTCTGTTTACCTACTACAGGTGATGTAATTCTTGCCAATTAACAGGATACAAACTTAAATTTCTCACTTATTTTCTTTGTGATTTAAGAGTGGAGTTTTAACAGTTAAATTAGGTGGAGACATGGGAACATATGTAATCAATAAGCAAACACCAAACCGGCAGATTTGGCTGTCCTCACCCACTAGGTAAGTTATGTGTAAGGTATGTAACATCTGAAGACTGACTGGAAATGTACTTCCTTTTCTTCTTAGCATTGCATGGATTCTTTAATGCCATAAATAGCCCTTTCCTTCAGTATATACTCATAATTTATAAATTTATAAAACATAATTTAGTCTAAATGTTTGGTAACAGTTTGTTACAGAGGTTTGTGGCACGGTGTAGTATGCTGATATGCCCAAATTAATCCAGGAAATGCGTAACAGAGAATTTTCATACTCTGTTCCAGTCCAAAACCACTACCTACAGGAATATAGGCTACTAATAAACAAATAAATAAACAGCCATGATTAAAAAGCAAAACAAAGCTTGTCTTGGAAGAAGAGAGATGATGATGTTATAATCTAAACTACTCTTTGTATTTAAACAGGGTGGCTCCTTCCCCTTTAAGCTTGTGGGATTTCCTGCTTTTTATGTTTATGTGCTCTCCCACTGGCTGTTTTTGTCAAGCTTCTGCACTTCATGGAAGCCTTGGCTAGCTGTTCTCTCTGCCGTTTTAAGCTGTGTTTTGATACATTCTAGGTTTTCTGGTTGGTTTCACTGGGAGGGCAGACAGATATGTGGGAAAATATTGAAGCTGACTCCCCCTTCAGAAAAATGTGTCCTCTGCCACTGTCTCAAGGAGAGAACTGAGGGAGTCAGTCACTGTTACTGGTGAAGGAACCAGCTAGCTGGAAACTATGAGCACGCCCAGTAACTATGCAGGCATACTTCTTGAAGGCTGTTTGTAAGAATGTATTAATTGCAAAACCGGGAATGGTTCTGCAGTAGTGGAATTTTGTAGGGTTTGCATGGAAAAACAAAACAAAACAAAACAAAAAAAAAAAAACAAAGAGAAGCTCAATGGAATTTAAGATTTCAAGAGAAACCATTTTAATAGATATAAAATTTACCTAAGAAGTTCTAACTTTGCTTTAGTATAATTAAGTACCGACTGGGGCACAGCTTAGATTAGTCATTTTTCTCTACTACTAACTCCTCTCCAATCCCAGAATCTTTCTTTTTTTTTAATTAAATAATTTATTTAACAGGTATGTGACTTTTTAAGGCACTGGCCTAGCAAGCTTATCATTTAGACAGATTCATTCATTCCATATATTTTGCAACAAACATAATTCCTGAACCTGGATTGTGCTTAAGAGGACTGTAGGATTTTTGTGTCACTGACACAAAGTTTTCATCTATTTAGGGAAACCAAAATTCAGAGAATTCCTTGAGATAAGACATAACAAGCACCAGAATATGGCATTTGTGAATGAATGTTAAATTTTTGATTGTTCCAGTAGTGAATAAAAATATATGAGAGAAACTTGAAAATTCTCTGGTGGCATTTTTCAGCATCTGTTGTAAAAAATAATTCACCAACAAGCATTCAGTTTTGTGCTTCCTTAACTGGTAATATAGTAAACAGTGGTGTTTCTTGAAATATGGTGCCACATGTTCACTTATTTCCTAACTTCTGAAAATATATGTTGCAAGTCCAGCAAATACTGTATGATGTGGAGTGACATACTGCTTAAATTACAATATACTAGGCGGTGAATGAAGCAAATGTTACTGTCAGTGATCACGTGCAGTTGATATTATATTTGGAAATTTGTACAGTGAATGGAGAATTTTGAGTCTTTGAGAATATATCCTGAGGGAGACAAATTCTGAAGATTTGAGAAAGAGAAATTTTTTTGTATCCTTTTGACCTCCTGTTTGTTATCATGTGTCAATACAAGCAGATGAACTTGTGTTTCTATAGCTTAATTTAGTTGACAAATTAAAAAGGAAAAAAAAAAAAAAAAGATGTTTATCTGTAACTTGCCAGCAGTGCAACTGCAGTAATTTTTTGTAGCTCCTTTGACTGGAAAGACTCTTCAACCTTACCTCCCTCAGTAATACCATAAGGAGATATTTTGGTTCTTCTGTCTTATTTTTTTATATGTATGCAGACATTCCATGAGAGAGAAATTAGTATTTAGCCTTTGAAGGCATTCGTTAAAGCTCACAAGATCCTTAAATGATACATGTAAATGAAAAAATCATATTTTTACAGAATTTTGGAGATTCAGAGAACTGTGGTGGTGTTTCATATGCCAGCCTTTGTCACTGATACTTACCAAGTAACATTTAAAAATAATTCAGGTGACCAGTTTTTTTTCTTTGCCTTTGTTGATTAAATGGTCTGTCTCAGCCTAGTTTTCGTGAATGGCTGCATCCCATTCTGTTGATCTCTGGGTGTAGGACTCTAGAAACATACATGTGTGCTGCAAAGACAAAGAAGTGAGAAATGCACAGTAAAGTGACTGGAGCGCATAATCCCAATTCGGAATCGTTCCCAGTTCACATACAGCAAGTGAGGTATCAGTGGAAGTCATTTTGATTTATGTTTGTATTTGTGACTTCTCATTGTTTGGTTAGTGGTCTGAAAGTTTGTCATTTAAATGTTGGGAATAGTTCAGGGTATTTGAGGTTCAGATTAGTGTTTATGTTTGTAGAGAATCTGCAGATTGTTCTTGTCTTTTAGCAGACCTTGTATGTAGGTCATCTGAGTTCCAAGCCATTTTGTCCTATGAGTTCAAGTTCAAGGATGAGAGTGATGTTTATCCCTGCTGAACATTTCATTCCTTTCTCTTCTTAGCTTCTGTAGCTGATGTTAACAGTAGTGAGCACCTTTCAATCATTGCTCCTGTTTCAGATGTGGAGAATTAGGTGGATACAAAGGTCTGTAATGGAACCCAGGTGTTCAAGTTATTTCTTGATCCTTAATGTAAGGCTGAAGAATCAAGCCAACAGCTATGTGAAAGCATAGAGGAAAACAGAATTTTCATACAAATCTCCCACATGGCAATATATTTGCTTTCAGTTGGTAAATTCTTTTATTGCGTCCAAAAAGAAAGTGAGAATGGTGATAAGTGTTCTGCTGTGTTTAGAATATCTGAATGTAATTCTGCTGTAACAACTAATCAACAGCAATAATTCAGCCTTGCACAAATATCCTTTGTAATAGTTGTGTGCAAGAAAGTATGTGGGTGAGGGAAGAAAGGGTTAAGGGAGGAAACCGGGGAGATCAGTGCCAAAAGCAAGAAGGAAAGGAGCTTGTGTCTGCTCGGAAGAACTGGTACATCTTGTCACCTTTCAGATATATCTGTTAGATGGCTCAGTGGTTCCTGGCAAGTCTGGCCTTTTCTGCTCCACTTCCCCACACAAATCCTTCTCCACACTCTTTCCTTCTCCTGGGCATTTTCTGGGTTACATTATAAATACATGCTTCCAGCAGCTCTGAGTAATCTGTACTTACTGCATGTGTTTTGCTTTCTAGTGGGCCCAAGCGCTATGACTGGACCGGACGGAATTGGGTGTATTCTCATGATAGAGTATCCCTTCATGAACTACTATCAAAAGAATTTTCAACAGCATTAAAAACTAAATTGGATTTGTCCTGCTTAATATATTCTGGAAAAGAAGATACTTGATGATATTCTACCTCATGGAAGTTTAAAGACTTTAACCACAAGCCCTTCCTTGTTTTCTGAGTACCTGAGCTTAATTCTGTTGTTGTTTTTCTTGTCATCACTATGTTGTGCAACAATATGAAAATAATATATTTTTCTCAAGTGCTCAGTTTTTGGGTTTCTGTGTCGCTGCTTGAATCTGTGCCCATGGAGTACAGGTGGTTGAGGTCTCCCTTCGTGTCACTGCATTTCTTTCTTTCTTACTGCAGAAGTCATGGATTCTTACTGTCTGCAGTTTTGCTTGGACTGGCCTGCCCTGGTGCCTTCTGACCAGTGCACAAATGCCAAACTTTTTTGTTGAGACACTAACCCAAAACAAGAAATGCTTGTGAATTACAGTGATGTAAGTTGAGGTACTGTGATGCATTGCATTAAAAGTTGCAGCTATTGATGGGATTTTAATGTTACTGCAAGTAAATAAGACATGGGAGTCAAAATGAACATGTCATAAAGGAAATGACTGTGGCAGATGGCAACTTTTTGTTTTGTGTAATTTTTATCTCAGTATTGCAGAACTTGATCTTTTCTCCAAATTCTAGTTTCTTTCACATTGGGATATTTTTCTGAGCTAAACTTCAAACTACCTATAGGTCTGTGTGGTTACAAGCTTCAGATGAAACCAAAAAGGCTGGTGTGTAATGTCTAAGCTGTGCAGCAATCTCGCTACTTTATTCTCTTACTGTGAATTTCTCCTCCTGTTTTTACTCTTCACAGAGTAAAAAGACTTAATTTATTACCCGTTTTTTAGTTGAGGTAAATGGAGATCCTCTCATGACAGCAAAAATTTGTACTGCTGCATTTCTTAGGTGAGTGGGCTTGGATTTTTCCACCATGGTACAAAGCTTCCCTTAGTACCATGCTTATACAGAAACATTTGCCTTTTTGCTTTTTAGACCTGAGTCTGTTTAAAAAAAAAAAAAGAAAAAAAGAATGGAATAAATTAATATACTCCATATCTTAAACCAAAAAGCTTTAAAAATTTTGAACCACAAGAACACTTTAATGCTTGCACTGTTGTATCATCATCACTGATTATTTTTGAATTGCCTATGAAATGGAAGCACTAAGTTGTTACTTATACCATATTGTTACCACATTTTTTCTCATTGTGTGAAAAGATGTTCGGTGCAAATTACTTTTCTTTGTGGTTCCTCTGACACTTCTGATTAGTTTGTCATGATTCTCTGGCTAGCTAGAATTATTACCGGTGTGATTAATTCTGTCATACAAGAACAATAGCTAGATATCATCGTTGCCCAGTACTTGCATTTAAAATAGATGTTGTTACCAGCTATTTCCTACTGTTAATTAAATAGTGAGAACCATTTCCTTGGAACCAAATCATGATTAAGCGTGCAAACTGTGACCATGTTAATTCTGCAAACTGTTATACATGTTTTCCAATCAAAATTTAAAAAGGTCACTATTGTCTGAAATATAAACTCTACTGGATGAGGTAAGTAAAATGACTAGCAAGTGGTGTAAGAGTAAAAGATGCTTCTTTTTTCTTTTTTCCTCAAATGAAAGCTAAAAACAGAACGTCTTTTTACTGTTCTGAATTTAGAACAGTAACAATAATTTACAGCACATGGAAAACAATAGCATTCTGATCAGTCTCCTAGTAATTGAAAAAGCTATTTAGACACTTCTGGATAGATGTTAATTATTTAATAATTATTAGAATCCGGGATACTTCCTCCTGGTTCTTCCTTTGCCTGATCACATATAACTTGTGTAATTATTTTTCTGATTGACTTTTCCAAAAATTACTGTAATTTGCATACAGTTTATTCATTAACATGCATCTGATTCATATTTTGAGGTTCATTCTCCTGCCTTTTCATCTTGTACAGTTGTTCACACCAGAATAAAGTTGCATGTAGAGTTCTGAATTCATTGCGTAAAGGTTTGATTTCCTGCTATGATAAAGACCACAGTCATACATACTGTGCTGGATTATTTGTGTTTCTTAAAGTGCTCACTGCAAAGATTCTATTCAGAATTTGGCCAGCCAGGGTGGCTATTCTAAGAGCACTTCAACTTTCATGTTTGAAGTGCCTTCCCTTTCATCCACAATGCTACTGCTATTTATGCAAACAATTTCCTGGTTTTAGCTAGCCGAGTAACAGTTGGATTTAATCCAACTGGGGAAGATGAATAGCATCAGCATGTTAGAATGAGGGGTTTTTATCTCAGTATACAAAATGCATCGTAAGACATAAGTCAGTTGTGCTGTAATACTTGTACGAAATTTTAAGTAAGGGCGAGGAATCCATCAGTTGTCATGCTTGTGCAGTGGGGGCACAGGAGTTCTGATTCTGATGTCAGATTTTGCGTATTGCCCCAAAACAAATAGGGCTTCCATACTATTTTTCACTTACTTGTAACTTACTTGTATTAGCAGATTGCTCCACAGTTACAAACCTGCCAGACATGTCAATCATTTCTTGCTTCACTTCTCTCAAAAGAAATAGCTGAAGGAAAATCTTCTGATACTCACTATGAATGGTTAATATCAGTAAGAATAATTGTGTTACTGGTGGCTTTTTCCCCACAAGACAGTTGCTCTGTCTTCAGTGAAGGAAAATACAGAGTACTTTTGAAAGACAAATACTGGCATTTAGACTGTACTCGATACTCGGAATCGGAGAAAGTGAAGTGTGTTGTTTCTTTTTAAGTTATACCAGTTTTTACCAATAGGTAATTGCCCTTTCTGCAGTCAGTGATTGTGTTTGTCTGCTTCTGTCCTGCAGCCCAGAACTCCCAGCATTTCTAACCTTACTAAATTTGTTTCCTGTGTGCCAAGGAGTTCTTTGGAAATCTTGATAGATTCGTGTAGTTGAGCTAAGCTTACTGTTGTTTTTTTGTTGTTGTTTTTTCTTTGGTTCATTTTTCTTTCTGCTTGTGGTAATTCTTAAGCAATGGTATCTATTCCTTAAAATTCCCTAAGTCCTTTAGCAGCTTCAATAAGTGGGACGAAGACCTGTCCCAAAGAGCTGATAGCTCTGAGTAAGGGAAGGGGAATTGCAGGGAGTGTTTGATTACTTTCGGCTTCTGGTTAATGGTTGAACTCTGTGATTGTGCTAACCAGTTATGGAATGTGTGGGAGTCTTGCAGGAGTGAGTTCTTGGAAGGAAGGCAGAGGCTTGCCAAAATACCTGGAAGAACATTCAAAATAAAAAAGGAAGCATGGGAGGGGCAGAAGAAAAGGCTATCAGGAAGAGATTAACAGTGCCCATTGGCTGATGTTGTTGGCAGGGCAGTGAAGAGACTAGGGGCAAGCTGCATCATGTTGTGGCACCTTAGGGGATGATATTTTAATTTCACGACTGCACACCACTACTTATAAGTGTAACCAATCAAGCAGATGTTCCAGTCCAAATTGCTATTGAGACTTTTTTATTAACTCCTGTTTAAAGATAAGAAAAAGTTGTTCAGAGTTATGTCCCTCTCTATCCCAAATTGTCATTTATGTAAACTGTACTGTTGGCCATCATAAAACAAAGACAAGATTCATGACCTCTACCGAAGGAGATAGGCATTGGAGACTGTTTTCCTGGGGGAAGAATAAACAGAGCTCTGAACAAATAAAGTTTCTCAAACAGTTATTAATTACAAGCCTTTTCTGGAGTTCAGCTTAAGGAATGACAGACAAAGTTTAGATAAGGAAACAATAGATGTTTAAAACAAGCCATATAGTGTTGTTGCTGCCCTCTCCAATTTGCTGAATTTTTAAAAACTGTGTCATGGTAATTATGCTAAGTGATCGGTATTACACTAAGTAATTTTGTAAACATTGTTAGTTTTCTGATGTAGGTTCTTGTACAAGCCATCGATGTTCTCTACTGTCCTAAAAAAAAAAAAAAAAGAAAAGAAAGAAAGAATATATTAAGTATGTTGATAGCATTACTCCTCTTCAGAACATTTCAGAACCATAAACTCAGCATCATAAAACCACTGTTACGAAAGTAGCTTCAAAAAGGGAAAAAGTTTAGAGAACTAACAGTTTTTAAACATTCATTAAGGAAACAGACACCCAGCACAGTGTAAACCAAATAATCTGACACATACCTGGAAGTCAGACTAAATTTCCACTCCTAAACCTGGATTCGGGCTGCTTGAATGCAACTTTGTATTACTTACTGATCACAGAGCCTCTTGATAGCTGACAGAAAACATGAAGTTACTGAATTAGTCCATTTTTCTAATTTGTTTTTGCTGTTTAGGGCATTTAGACTGCAACGGTCAAAGACCACTGTATACACACGCATGTTAATTATTAACTGTAGCTACAAGCAGGCCTTTTCGAAATAACATTTGAATGCAGTCTCGTATTTACTGTCAATAAAATAGGCTCTTTCTGCTCACTCTGCCTCCTTCCAAAGTCCAGCGCCTTCGTGAAGAACACTGTTTGCCTTCTTTATCTTGATTTCCGTATGAGACATACTGCGCAAACATACTGTTCACCTAACGAGGAGGAAACTAGGTCTGAATTACGAATGCTTTGGGAATCTAGAATATTTAGCAACTGTCGAAAAATCGTCTGCCCTTTCTCAAGGGCAGCTAACAAGAAGCCAGAGGATTTCTGAGCAGATTTTGTTTCACAGATCTCATACTGAGAATATGGTTTAACTTTAGAGAAGCTTGCATTGGGCTTAACCGCGAAAGAGAGCAGATAAGGAATTCTTTGTGACATTTAGTGCTTCACAATGGAGAAGAAATACGACTCCAAAGAATCCTGCTAGGGCTGTTTGGTCTTGCCTTTCTCATTTCAACTGCAGGACAGCAGCGATCGCAGAAAGCTGATACCAGTGGAATTCCTGCCTCAAGTACAGCTCAGTTTTGGTAAGGTTTCGGGAACAGCGCTGGTAGGACTTGCGGGGTGACACTGCATATTTTGGCCTGAGAACAGAGCTGCTCTGCCTTGAGCAGATCTCGGGTGTTTCAGCTCTGAGTGGTGATGTGAACACCCAGCTCCTCAGCGCTGCCAGAGCACACCACTACAACCGAGGGAAGTTGGCCGTAGCTCTCCTGTGGTAACAGGCAAGAAATAAACAGATTCAGACGCATACGTGGAACAAACGCGGCACCGTGCCTCTGAACAGCTTTCTCAAAGGTCACCGACTCGGAAGGGCTCACGAGTACCCCAGGTTCCCAGCAACTTGCAGGCGCGGGAGGAAAGCGGCGCGACCCGGCCTCCCCGCGGCCCTGCCGGCCCTCCCAGGCGCGGGAC
>VXAA01004465.1:624573-670782 GCA_013399115.1 Anseranas semipalmata
CCGCGGGGGCCCCGGCTGGGCCCCGCCGCGCACCTGGGGGCGAGCGAGTGGCCGGGGCGGGCCGGGTCCGGGCGCCTGGCTGACAGGATCAGGCGGCTCTCGGTGGCCTTTCCCATGCCGAGTGCTTTCCGGGAGAGCGCGGCGCGACGCGGGGGAGATGTCACCGGTGGATCGGGGACTCGGTTTGCTCGGGTTTGTTCCCGCTCTGCAGGGCGGGCCCGGCCCCTGGCGTCCCCAGGGGATTCCGGGCTGCCCGGGCACCGACCTCGTTTGCGGTGCTGCGGCCCGGGTGCCGCTGTCAGGACCGAGCTCCCGGGGCCATGTGCTCGCCTCGTCCCGCGGGCCCGCCCTTGCGTCCCCCCGCCTCAAACCTGCCTCCCCTGCGTGCTCTTTTCGGGATGAGGAAGTACGTGCTGTCCCCAGGACTCACGCATACAGGTCTTTCGGGCCGGTTATCTGAAAACTTTCGTACCCCCAGTGTTGCTTTCTGATTGTTATTCACTTAAAGCATCTGAGTAATGCTTCTGTGAGTAATCTGCTTCCTAGATTCCATTTGCAGCCTGACGCTGAATCCAACAGCTGGGACGGTCTTTGAAAGCATTAAAGCCCACTGCTGCGCTCCAGCAGAGGCCACTAAAGGTCTGCTTTGTTTTAAACTTTGGGTGCAATTATCGAGGTGGGATAGAGGCAAATTAAAGTGACTTCGCTTCTCTTTTATGTAGCAAAACTTTATTTTCAAGGTAGTTGTTTAGGTCTGTGATTCAGCTGTGATTCAGAGGGGGGGAAAAGCAGCAACCACATATGCTATGACTGATAAAATTGCTTCTTTTTTTTTTNCATTTGTAGTCTAAGGCTGCATGTGCAAGCTCTTCCAGGCAACAACACTCATCGGGATCCACAAGATCTGGGTGGCAAGGTGCAAATATTAGAAAGCACAAGAAGTTTGCACAGGCATATTTATATTCGTTGATAGGGCATCCGGGTGCTTGAAAAGAGTTTGAACTGCTGTGCGTGTAGCAAGCCTGTGTGCTGTTCAGAGACAGTTAGTAAGATTTGTACTTAGTGTAAACTAGTGCTTATGAGGGCTTTCATCAGGCTTCTGAGGAAGCTTTCTGCATGTATTTGACTTTTAGGTAAGTTTACTGTTATAATTGCTTACAGATTGTTATATGCAAACACCTTGTTATGCCCTAAACATTGCATTCAAGTAGCGGTAGTGACTCCTCTTCCCTTTGTAAGAGGCAGTCACGGTGGACTGGGGAAGCTGTATCGAACTTACAGGGCAATGCAGAACGCAACCAATTACCACATCAGCTGCTGCTGCACTCAGTGCCACTGCACTGGGTTTTTGTGAGACTAAAGATGAGTATTTGGAATTACGCAGGGGGGTTAGGATGATCCCAATACTTTGCATGAACTATAATCTCAGTAGATCTCTTCAGAATGAAGCATCAAAGTAATTAAGTGTCTGATACTTTTTCGATTGCTTAATCCCCCCCTTTCCCGATTCAGTGTCTTGTAAGGACAACCAGGAAATCTTTCTTAGCGGTTAAAATAACGTATAGGCACTGCATAGTTCACAAGATGAGATATGTTGTACCTTTATAAAATCTAGATGCGTAAAAGCATCAGAAAGTTCCTGGGTTATAGTAATTCTCAAATGGAGAATGACAAAATATTCCAGGACTACTTCAAAGCAGCGTTTAACTTGGTGCGGATTTAGACAATAGCAAGCATTTCTGTGCGTGTGTGTTACAATTACCAACATTGTCTGTCTCCAAAACTTCCTTGCAGAGTAAAGGAAATCTCTTGTTACAAGACTGTTCTCATTTAATTGCTGAAATAACAGTATTTACAGTCTCAAGGACAGTGTAGCTTTTATCAGGCCTTGGCTGCATTGATTTCATGCTTTTGTAGCAATCCTGGAAGCAGTCGTTCCAATAAAGGGGAAAAGAAAGTATTGACATGGTATAACAGCTATAGTTAGTTGAAATTAGAGATTTTCCGGTCTGGCTTATTTTCAAGCAGGTGTGAAAACACTAATTTCTGGGAAACAAATGAATGTATTAAATCTGGCAATTGATCTTTGATATCAACTGCATAAGGCATGTGACTCGTAATCCCAAATTGCAGTGAATTTCTGTGAATGGCTTCTCAAAAATGAGACGATCAATTTGTAGAACAAACGTTTATGGCAGTGAGGCTGTAGGGCGTAATTTTTAAGTCTGTCTTCTGACGTGGATCTTGCTGTAGTGGAGAATGTCTGGAAGTGGGGAGTTACCTACGAAGACGGCAGCACCCGAGTGGGTGTTGCTGGTTTCGCACGGCCGCGCTGACGCAGGCACATCGGTGCGTGTCATCTTTCACTTAAAGGCTTGGTTTCAGTCCCATGACCACGCACTCTAAATCGTTTGGGAATCCTCCCAGAAGTACTGAAGTGTATCATTTCTACCCAGATTTCTCTCCCTGATGCTTTTGTCAAAAGAGCACTGTTCAACCACGGGGTGCTTTTCTCAATTGTCTGAACCTACCCTCTTCCTCAGGAGGAGCAGCATTGTATTAGATCCCTACGCCAGCTCCATTCTGAAGTATGCCTGCTCCTTGTCTCCAGATTCTTCCCAGCTTCTTTTTGTCCTTTAATGGTCGGGTACTAAGGATATCCTTACAGCTATGTCACTTCAGAAAGTAAATCTTTTCTTTGGTGAATGCGTAAACGGTGATTTATAACTTGCTGCTGCAGTTAATTTTTCTTTTGCCAAACAAAACCTGCATTTAACAGTCAAGGGCTGAGGTTATTTTTGACTTAAATATTGTGTAATTAACACAATTGCTGCTTGTAGCGTGGGAATTGAAGAGCTTTGTGCAACAGTGAAGACCACTACAGGTCACATCACAACTTAAACTATTAACGTATGGGTTGTTTTTTAGTGTTTTTTGTTTGTTTTGTTTTAAATTAGTTAATTACTTTTTGAAAGTGCACGATGTTAGGTAATATTTTAGATTTCTGTTTCAAATGAGAATGCAGAGTGTGGCAACTCCTTTCTGACCAGCATTAAATGACTCTTGTAGCTGTGAGCGTACTTACAATGTGTATGGTCCATGCTTAGAAATCACAGAACTGTGGGAGCTCTGGTCTGCTATCTTGTATGGCATCTACCCTGCTTTATATTCATGAGCTGCATGCTTTGTTTTTAGGAAACATGAGCTACCCAAGGCTTCCTGAAATTAGGTCAGGTTGTCATTGTGTATCTGAGTGTTGGAACCTCAGAGATAACCACAGTTGCTAATCTGGAGCTGTGGAGAGAATGAAACTCATTAGTGCTGTATTCTCACATGTATAACATCATAAGACACAAATGCTGTGTGATGCGATATTAGGGTCAGTAAGAAGCATGTCAGGGAAAAATATAAAGTAAGCCTGTCTGAGCATCCCTTTTTGTTCTGATTTTTTTCCTAGTGCCTGCTCCCTTTCTGTACTGTTGTCTTTGCCTCTTTTGCACCAGCAATCCAGAAATGCTTTTGAGAAATTTCATTTTATTTCTTAAAGGCATGCACGTTATCTCAGGTGTGGTCTATATGCCCGTGAAATGTCAGATTTCAGATCTCTGTTTAGGTTTGGCTTTGTTTCCATTAAGCCAGGCATGAGATCGGATATTTTGGACCACTTTGTATTTTTCCTCAGACTGGCTCAGTAATACTTCTCCCAAAAGCTTTTTGTTGTCTTTATTCTGTCACACCAAACATTCTTTAACATCAGCCCCCATTGTATTGATAAACTGAGCCCGAACTCAGTGATGTTTGGTTTCATGTAAACCAAGGTTTCATGTGTTTGTTCAACCTATTTGCTGTTTGCTTTGCACTGTTAGTCTTTTTTAAGAGAGATCATTAGAGAGAACTGATAAATCTCTCTTGTACGTCACTGTTGAAAGCAAGGCTGTCTGTAGTCCGGCTTGCTCTCTCTGTTGTAACATCTGATTCATCATCTAGCTCTGCTTAATAGCCAGCAGATTTGACTACTGGTGTCTCTAGCCTCCTTAGCAAAACTCTGTATAAGCTGATTCTGGGAATCTCCAGGAACATATGGGCTGTTCAGGCAAGGGATGCTCTCTAAGGAGGGGCCAAAAGCAGTTGAGTCGCTTAAGCTGTGCGAAAGAAGTTTCCTCCTCTTCTTTCCTCCTCTTCTCTTTCTATGAAACTGTTNTTTGCCTCAAATTGTTTCAACAGATCAAACTTTACATATGCATTGTTTGTTTCCCCTGCTGTTTCTTAGCTATATGGCCCGAACAAAACACAGTGCTCTGGAAATTAATTGTCCATGGTTGTTATTCTTGTCACCCAAGAATAGGCATGTAGGAGAAGACCTCTGTTGTTTTGTTCTCCTCATGACAAAATTCTTTGGTCTGTGGGTAGTGGAGAGATTTTTGTTGAGAGATGAGGAAAAAAAGAATTTGGTCTCTTTCCAAAGTAATTTTTGGCTACACTGGGCAATTGTTGTCTTCTTTGGAGTTGGATCTCAAGTGACTGAAGATATGATCACGCTTCTGTCATCATTTTTTACAAGAAGTATCCTCTACATCTAATTAAGGGAGTATGACTCTTGTTTTCATCTGTCACAGATTAGAGTAAAGGAAGCTTTCGCTTTGATCTCATAAATGTTTCTTCAATGCAGAAAAGAGCTTTTGTCTTTGTTTCCCCATTCCCTGAAATATGTCTTACTTTCCAAACCATCCACTGCGATTGATATAGCGTGAATGAAAATATTCTAACTTCTGAACTGCTTTTGCAAAAGTCATCTGTAGAAGTTCATGGGGGTTGAAATCATTGCCCCAACACCTTTTTGTTTTTTTTTTTTTAAACTTGCTACAGCTAAGGAAGCACAGGAAAGAGTAGGGGACCTTGAAGCAGATACAGGAAAAGCTTACAGTTTTTTTGTGAGTCCTCTTTCCCTATAGCCAGCATAGCTTGGTAAGACTGTGACAAGTGTTCTCAGCCTTGATGTATCGTCACAGTGCACTATGTCAATTTGATAGAAATGCATGTTGCTGGATTTTTGTTATTTTGTAAACTGGTTAGTAAGTAATTAATGTGAAATCCATGGGGAGGAGGTTGGCGGAGTACAAATATATTGAGTAAGCAAATAATCTTCTTAGCTGAACTTTGAGGCGGTTTCTTGCTGTTATCTGTGTGGATATGGCTGAGGACCATGAGTTCTTGAAGTTGACACAAATACTTTTCTTTAACAGCTTAATTCTTAGATTAAGTTTATTCACTTGCATGTTCCTAGTTAGGAAGATTGTGCTGTGTTCTTTCAATAAAACTGGTTCTTTTTTTCCTGAAAGAAATACAAAACCAGAAGAGGGGGAGTGGACGATAACTCCTCAAGGGGAAACAATGGATGAAGGTATATTTCAGGCTTTTTGTTTGCTCTGCAAAAGTAGTCCTTCAGTAACAATGGGTGTACTAGTAGCTTTGAATTTCTGTTTTCAAACAAAGTTGAAGGAAGTTGATAAACTGTGAGTCAGTCTTCACTCCCTCTAGATATCTGAAGATTTCATGAACCGGCTAGCCCAAAAAAGTATTTGGAAGTAACTCGTGCTTCTTGTATGAGATTGACTGTGAGCTTTGTACAAGGCTAGTTGTGAGGCACCTCTTCCCGTCAGAATTAATTGGCTTTCCCCAAGGTGACAAAAGATGGACTAGGGGTACACTGAATGGTTTTTAAACTTTGCTTATGACTCTGGCTTTTAAAAGCACTTTTGGGAAGTTGGGCCGAGGCCAACCGTATGACGTTCAACAAGGCCAAGTGCCAGGTCCCGCACTTGGGGCAGGACAACCCCAAGCAGCGCTACAGGCTGGGGGATGAGTGGCTGGAAAGCTGCCTGGCAGAGAAGGACCTGGGAGTACTGGCTGATAGCCGGCTGAATAGGAGCCAGCAGTGTGCTCAGGTGGCCAAGAAGGCCACCTTAGCCTTCTTTTCTTTTCCTTTCCTAGTCAATACGATTTTCACAACAGACCTGCCACAGCTATCAGAAGCCGGGATGCATGCAAGCTTAATGACGTTAGCTGTAGCCAGCAGTGTACTTCACTTTCATAAGCTTCTTAATACTTTGTATACAGATGTTTGAAGTTGTAGTTAAGTGCTTTTTTGGGCCTGCAAAAGTAATTATTTCCTTAATTTCATTTGTGTTTAATGTTAATTAGTTTTCTTAATACATCACAAATTTTCAGACTCCGTATTCCTTTTATGTCAGCATGCAAGTAGGTAGGTGAGAAGTGAATGTTTCCCTCTGTCAGTTATTTGCAGTGGTACTCCCTGAATCTCAAAAATGCTAAATTTTGTTTTGCTCTTCTAGATCAGTCCGATAGATTGCCTATCAGTATCGGTCTGAGATAGCTCTGTGCGCGGGTGTGTATATGTGTGAAGATAACCTACATATTTAACTAAAGATCAAACACCGAATATGGGTAATACAGGAGTGTAAGTAATACAGGACCTGGCAATGGTTATACAAGAACTTGTTGAGCTGAATCTTTTACAGTGTAAGTAATGAAAAATTAAGTTTTTTATCTTAGAAGATTCTAAATAAGTAACATGCAATACAAAGTCGCTCCAACAGAAATACAGACATGTCTAGTAATACTAAAGAATAACTAAGATACACAGAGTACAGAGGGAGTTGTAGCTGAAGTCTTCAAAGAAATGCTTCCTGTCCATCTGTTCTGTGAACATTTCTGTGTAAATATTATGCACCTATGTTGTAATATAGATAATATATAAAAATTACATAAAAAACATTCATATTTACTATCTTAGTGTCTGAGTAGCATTAAAACAGTTCCTTAGTCGGTCTTTTTGCGATCAACCCAGTCTCCTTAATACTGTGGTTTGACGGTGCTGCAGCATTTCGAAAACATCACTATTATTTCAGCTTGTACATCCACCTCCGCCTTTGTAGTTAATACCTGAGGCTACCTACCTCATGGCTAAAACAATTTTGACATGGAAAGCAGCTTCTGGCATTGCGTGAGGCACATCTGAGTGACTAGTAGGTATCGTAATGGAGTCTTTAGCTTTCTTAATTCTGTAGCAAGTCAAGTAAGGGAAAGTTTCTCCATGCCTTTTCTGAACAGATGAGATACCACGTCCAATGCTTTCTGGTGCTGAGGAGAAAAGTTGAAGAAGAAGACTTTTTGTCTTCCACAGTGTCTAAAAAACAGTCTCAAGTTTTCTGAGCAGATCTCTCTCATTCCCTGGATTGATTTGACAGAGAAGTTACCTAGGGCTCCATTAGTACTTGGAAGATTATAGGCAGCAGAGATTTAGCAAAGGATTAGTCAATTGGAGAGTGTGCATTATCCGGCCAGGCTTAGAACCGTGATTGTCTCTTCAATCATTTTCATTAGTGTCTTATTCAAAGATTGAATTATGTAACAATGACGTTTCAGGGGAATCTGGTGGGAGTTTTTCTTTGGTTTGTCTCCCCTGCTAACTCTCCGAGCCTGGGAAAGGGGAAAAATCATCGTTTTTGTGCTTCAAACCCACAGCATGTTTTGAAAAACAGCAGTTCAGACAAGTGAAGAGGCATGACTTCAGTTGCAGAATCTGCATTTGGATGGTAACTTAGCGTGGTGAAGCTCCTGAGAGAGGCAGGATGCGGTACAAGAAATATATAACTATTTTAGAAGCAGCGATAGGAATTACTCCCCTTAACAAGAGGGAGCTGCTTCCTGAGGGTAGACATGCAAACCTGTGGCAACATCCAGGGTAAGTGTTAAAATGCTGTCAGGGAATAACAATGGCAAAACCTGTGCTCGCCTTGCAATTTGAAAACTTTTTATCAGAAAAGAGGTATGTCGTTCTTAAAGCAGGTAATCTGTTTTTGTACCTTCCAAGCAATCTGTCTCCTGTGGTTGTAGTTAAACTGTGGTTTTGTTAGAGATTTCTGTGTACTTTTTATCCTTGGCTAGCAGAATAATCAGAAGACGTTATTGGTAAGTCAAGAGTTTGCTCAAGAACAGAAAGGATAAACGGGTGTATACTCATTAGAATTGAAATGAAATAGTTGTTTTTTATTTGCTGCTTACTACTAAACCTGCTGTGTGTGTGTCTGTCTGTCTGCTCCCCCCCACCCCGGCCCTTTAAAAAAAAAAAAGTGTCTTTTATTTTTATCCATGGGAGAGCTAACAGCCTGTAAAAGTGGAAAAGAATAACACTGTTCCACAGTGTGCAACTTTCCTTCTCTGCTAGGAAGCAAGAGTTCCTCATACTTAGGAATTTAGTTTTCCTGAAGGGAAGCTTTAATTATTAGAAGATAAATCAGTTAAGACTATTAGATATCCAAACTGAAATACAGAGCATTCTGGTTTTTTTGTTTGTTTTGTTTTAAAAAACAATACATAATGCTTTCTTGTACCACACAACTTGAGTATTAGACTTCAGAAAAATCTTGTTCATCACTGTTTCCCTCAAAAACTAATAGTGTGGAAAGGGGATTGATTATCTTTCTCTCCCACCTGCCCCTGTATAAGTAGCACCAATGGACAGGCATCTTCACAGCCTTTCTAGTCTCGTATTGTTCCACGTTAGAACACTGTCGCCTTGTTTCAGGCACAGTGCAAAATGCGTGAAGCTTTTGTTCAAGAGCAATTATTAGATACGTTTCTACTGGTTTGGGATAGTTTTGTGTAAGCAAGACTTCAAAGAAAAGCTTGAAGTAAAAATGTGATTATTTGGCTATGACTGAACTTGGATTTATCCTGTAGTTTTTCCACAAGAGCGCTTCCTCTAACGGTGACGGCAGCAGTAAAAGCAATTCAAACACAGAGCACAATATGATTTTTCAGTTGCATCACCAAACCTACAAAAACCAGTCTAGAAAATACACTGATGCCAACAGTTTCCAGGCTCTTACCAACACAAGAATTCTGCAAGTTGGTCCTAGGGTTCTGGTATTGTATTAATAAGTAGTTGGGCCTTTTTTTTTTTTTTTTGCCTTTTTTTTAAATCTGCCTGTTAAAAGGGATTCTTAGTACAGTGTATCTGGACACGGGAGAGTGGAGTGTCCTAGACTGTGACTTCCTTTGATTGTTTCACGCAGGTTATCTACATGCCAATCTCTTAGAATTTTGCGGCCACTCTTTACATGTTGACAAAAGGTTTACATGATTGCTCTTGATACTTTGAGGAATTCCTCTGGAAAGTAGTGCTACATTCTTGCAGAATTCCTCTTTGTTTTCAAGTGGGCTTGTTTGGCCAGAGTCTCAGCTTGAAACAAGCCATCCAAAAATGAGAACAGCTAACTTTAGCCTCCATTATTTTTTGTTTTGTAACTCAAACATGGGGTTGCTTAGCTTTCATCTACTGCTGAGCATCAGTATCAAAGTGCAAAAGACACTAGCCTGTTAATCTTTGTTTTTCTTTCCAGTGTCCTTAATCAGGCATCTCCCTCCTTTCAGAGAGGTTTAGTTGACACAATTGTTATATACGCTTGGAATTCCAAGCTGTTTAAGATGTATTTGGATTACATTTGGATTTGCTATTCCAACTGTTTCACAGAAACAGAAAAGCTGTTGTCATTGGACTGCAGTAGGGATCCCTTTTATATTTTCATTAAGTCTTTCAGGGAGCAAGAGGCTGGTGACCAATAATTGCTGCAAAATGAACTAAGTTCAAGAAAAAAGCACTGGTCTTTTTGTAGCTGTAGGCTGCATATTTTGTACAACTGGAATAAGCAAATTAATAACTCACTTTGTTAACGTCTGCTTATCATTCAACTTCTAGTGGTACTCTGTCAGGTTCATAAAAAAATCAAAATAAGCAGAAGCATATACATATATTGATTTACGTCCTGAGACAGTTTCCAAAAGCTAATACTGAATGTAGGGTGTAGACATCCTCATCTGATGACTCCTTACTGCACAAATTCAGGCGCACTCCTAACTTAATTAAGAGCAGTAAAGGAAGAATTTATCTCTTAAGATAAAAATTAGCATTACAGTGTGATGCCAGCTGCAGTGCTATCACTTGAAAGTTGTGAAAGGGAAATACATTATTTTGCTTAGGCATTCATTTACACTTCCATATCAAAGGCATTATAAAGTATGTTTTCCAATTTCCATTTTTTGCTTGGAATAGTGATGTGATTTCTGTGACAGATGGATTTTTATAAGTTTTGGCATTTTCACAGAGAGACAAATTATGACATTAATGGTAGTGTGGTTTTAGCTTTCTTGTGTAACTTTCCTGCTGCTTCCAAAGGAATATTATTCTGCATACAACCTGGAACGATGAAGACTGGAACAGTGAAGCTGATGTTTGTTCATAATGCGTAGCTCTTGCTGCTCTTTGGCGGTAATAGAAGTTCATATTAAGCATTCTTTTTTTCTGTGACTTCAGAAATCCTGCCTTGATTTATAACAGTAGCGTATTACTTTGAGAAAGGTGCTTTCATGCTGGATGAGTCAGCAGAGATGGAAAATGACATTTTAGCTTGACAGTGTGACATCTGGCAGGTGCTTGCATTTGTGAGGTTTTAAAGAAGTTAATGAGACCAGTTGTATTTCTTAAAAATCTTAGATGCTTGAAGTGTCCTCTTTTGAATCTGGGACCTCATTATGATTGTGCTGAGGGAAAAGTGGGTGCCACACATGAGACATCAATAAAATGTAGTGTGGACTTGTAGATAATTGGGGAAGTTCTGCAGAATTCTTTCAGTATTTCTTTCTTATAGCTCTTCTACTATCCAGAAGTTGCTATGGATTATTAACCTAAAAAAAAAAAAAAACATACAAATTCCTTTTTTTTTTTTTCTTTAATATAATAATCTTCTAGGGAAGTCTGGCTATATATCTTTGGAGTTGGGACACTTTGGAAAGGTGCTCTTTAAGAGGAATTAAGACAATCAAGATGTGTTGGAAAAAAATCCTAATCACTGGCTTCTGTTTCTATTACTGTCAACAGTTTGTCCTTCACTGTAGTTAAACCATTCATTTTTCTGTTCTCCTGCACAGGATGATGAAGGGCTGTGACAAGGGGTGGGGAGAGGGGGAGCCCTCTAACAGGAATGCTGAACGGAAGCTAACATACAGCTTGCATGAAAGAGGGGTAACGGAGACCTGTTAAGCAGTCCTGAGAGGGGAAGGGATGGAAAATGAGGTTGCAGTTGGCGAGTGGAGCTGTTAAATTACTAACTGAAGTAACTGCAGCACATGTATGTGTTCTTACTGAGGTTATGCTCAAGATAGAATGCTGTTACTAGCTTAGCTCTGTACAATCTTGTGCAAACTAAGCCATCAGGCTAAAGACTAAATCAAAAACAAAAAGCCCAAATGCCTTGTAGAGAGGACAAGTGCAACAAATGGAAAATAAGCATGCTTTCTGTCTGTACCTTATTTAGCTTGCAGAATGCATTGCTTCCTTGTGTGCAGGCCTGTGTGGGTGCCTGATGAGGGACAGTGCTTGACTTGAAGTTCGTAGTGTTGCTACAAGTGTAAATGTGGACAAGTATGTCTTTTATTCGAGCACTGTTTCAACCTGACTGCCAGGGAAGCTAAGGCATGCCAAACTGGCCAGGGAAATACATTTTATATCCTCTTTATCTCAAGGACTTCAGTGTCCCAGGCTTTCAGTCAGTCTCTTGTGATCATACAAAACTAAAATGAGACTTTGTTTTTCAGGGAGCAAACTACTGCACTGCCATCTCCCTGTGAGTGGGACTGGGAGCACAGCTGTACATCACGCCCGAAGCATCTCACAGCAAATAGACCAAGACTCTCAAAAATCAACATTCCTCACAAGGTACTAGTCAAGTTACATCAGTTAGAACCAATGATTAGTTTGAAATGATGGATTCTTGTCATGTGCTATCTGTAACATTCATTCTTTTAGCTATGCTTTTAAAAGGTTTTATGAAGCTGTACAACATAGAGTAATACATTGAAATCAGAACTAGTTCTTCTGGATTTCCATAGCGACTTAAAATGAGCACACACACACACTTACTGAAAGCTTGATGATGTACAACAGGCCTCCAGAAAAGGAGAGACTTCTGCAATGAACTCAATATTGTGCTAACGTTATGCAAATACTAATGCACAGGCCTGGACTAGTTCATCGCTTAGCTAAACATTGGTAAAGAATGGATTTAATCTATGGTGGTGTCTTCAGCAAATATAAATATCTAGCGTGGGTTTGGGAATAAATAAATTACTTTAAGCACAGAGGGTAATATTAATGTGAATTGCTTAGTGACTCAGTAGAGTCCTGGGAAACAGAATAGCCACACACACAGAGTTGTTTTGCTGCATATTTTCTTATAGTACATCATTAAGGTAAATAAAATCCTTTTGGCATCTCAACCTTACATTTGAAACCTTTTCTCAAGTGCTTCCAGAGAGAATATGAAATGCATACTTAGTTTTATGTGTCAGTCAAGCACACTTCGCTTGTTTTTGTAAGTCATTAACAGATGGCAATTTTAAGAGAGCAAAGGATCTTTTTGCTGGTTTTCCAACTTATCTTTCCAGACTTATCTTTCATTCTTGAGAGATGAATAGCATTTCTCCTTTAGTAATTTACTTAGAAATGTGGGTTTCAGTTGCTCTTCCTAATTTGTGATATACTTAACCAAAGCTACTCATCTGTTAGTTTAATGTTCTGGGAGTGAAGGGAAAGGTTGCTGGTTAGTAAGACTCTACAGACATGATAGAAAGACCAAACAAAAATAAAAAGAAAAGATGTTGTCATTATATAAAATAACAATCAAGCAAGCCCTGTTTACATAGAGAGCTGTGCGGGGGAAAATATGACATGAGAATGTCGTTGAAGCATAGATAGCCAGGAATGTCCTAGCTGGGCTCTCTAGCAGGCTCTCTGGCACTATTTCCTTGAAATAAAAAACTTCCAAGTTGTGTGGTATGCAACCTTACAGCAGGGAGTTTGGATACTTGTAAGCCCAACTCTGAGCAGAATTCCATTTCATTTATCTACTAGAAAACGATGCTTCAGAAGTTGCATCCAGCCACCCAGCTTCTGAGCTTCCAGGAGTTATGGAACTGTCAGGGGAATGACTGGGGTGGCTGTGTCTGCTTTCTCGTTGATGGTTCTTCACTCTATTCTCCCCTGGACTCTCAGTCCGGGGGGACTGATTTCAGGACGATTTCAGTCTTTCCTGAAGAGCAGCACCCAGAAGTGGACATGGTACCTCAAGCTGGGACCTTGCAATTACTGAATAGGGCAGCAGAACTGCTTTGTTTCCTAATGAGCTCTTCAGCAGGAGGTTTGCCAGTATAAATAGGATAGGGAGAGGCAGAGCTTTGAAGCAGAGCTTTAGTGCTCTAAAGTACTAACTTGGCTGTCTGGAGCTTTGTTTTTTTGAGTTAACCTCTGTATCGGAAAAAAATGAATAAGAATGTTTTGTGTATGTTATGTCTTGTGCATTCTGCATATTTTTTTGCTTGTTGTTAATAAGTATGATGATCTCCGTGAGAACGGTATCTTTGTTTTCTTTACTGTGCTGTATTAATTTGTGCCGTAAGAATTGATTACCGTGGTAAAGTTTTTGATGTTGTAGGGGCTTAGCTTCTAGTGAGGGAAGGCAGATAAATTGCTAAAAGCAGAAGATTGTTTCACTGCTTTGCAGGGAGTAGTCAAGAAACATGGAGAAGAGAGGAAGGAAATGGGATGTAAGCAAAATGAATGTTCAAGCAGAATGTGTTCATATGGTGCCTTCTGTGTAAAATGAGCAAGCTGGGGGCAAAGAAGAGAGATCCTCTGGAGTGTTGATAGGCACTTTTGTATGATGTTTGAAGAGAAAAACAATACATGCTTAAGTGGTTTGAATTTGTTTAAACTACTTTATTTCATTTTTTAGAATAACGGTACTAGCTTCTTAAATTAATAGACATCAAAATGTATATGCCGGAGGAACTTGTAAATTTACGTTGCCATAAAGGAGGAGAGAGAAGGTTTCAGATAGTCACGGCTAAATCTCTGTCTCACGCTCTAGCTTTATGTCACACTATTTCATTTGCTTACCAGTGTGCTTTTCAAGACGCTGACATACAGTTTAAAACACTGCAGAGATGAAAATATGTTTAGAATAAACATGTCTAGGATAAATAGAGGCTATATTTCTTTATTCTCTCCACTGTTGTTTTTCGTATTGCCTGTTATCAAATGCTTTTGCTGTTTTGGTTTTGATTTTATTTATCCTGTGAAGGGTGCTATGCATCTGTATACTAATTCACATGTTCTTTGCCAAGACGTAGCAACACAAATCAAGCAGTGTCTTGTGCTGGTTTTCAGCAGAATATACCCCTGGAATCTATGTGTGAGATCTAGTAGACTTGAAAACCGAGAAGATGTCAAAACTGTTGAGAAAAATATACTATATGTTACAATATTTCTTACTGTTAACTTGTATAGTGCTGTTCCTAGTTGTTCATCATGTAACAGCATCTGTCACAGTACATTTTTTCCCACTTTTGTGAACTTGAAATTCATTAGCTTAGAGTGATGCTGCTTCATACTCTAAACCTTTACCAATATCTTTTAAACTTTGTTGATTTGGAATGTCTAGGTGAAATGTCTTTGTGAAATGTCTGAATCTGTATGTCTAGGTTGCAAAAAATAAAATCCCACATGAAGGTCAAAACAGGTGTCTCAGTGAGCCACAAAGAATTTTGTACTGGTTATTACCTCAGAAAAAGTACATATGAAGTATGGGATGCAGTTGAAGTTGGGCCATGTTTCTTACAGGGACATCTATGCTTTGTAAAATAAGAGCCTTAGAATTACTGCTTCTGGAAAGCACGTACATTTGTGCATTCTACAGTAGACCAGAGATGGCCAACATTCCTGACCCTACAAGCTGGATATCAAAATCTTTGTGCAGTGTAGTCGCAAGCTGTACTTTGGAAGCAGAGACAAGGGGCAGGATGATGAATGGGTTGCCCTGCTTTAAGCTGTCACTTGAGTCATGCAGTAACCCAGGAATGATAGAATAATTCATGTGGAAGGGACCTCGGGAGGTTTCTATCCCAGCCTCTTGCTCAACCCAAGGTCACTGGGTTGCCTGGGGCTTTACCCAGCTGGGATTTTGAAATCTCAAAGAACAGAGACAGCACAGCCACTCTGGGCCCTGGGTCCATGGCTTGGCTATCCTCATGGGGAAAGATTTTCTCTTTGTATCTACTCTGAACCTTTCTTGATTGAGCTTTTGCCCATTGTCTCCTGTCCTCCTGCCATGTGCCACGTTAAGAACCTGGCTGCATCTCCTCGATCCCCTCTCATCGGTGCTGATGGGCTGCTGCTAGGTGGCCCTGCAGCCATCCGTTCTCCAGGCTGAACAAGCCCAGCTCCTGCAGCCTCCTGTTGCAGGGTCAGTGCTCCAGCCCCCACCATCTCGGTGGCCCTCCATTAGATTCACTTCTACACATAGTAACGAGTGCCAGGACAGCATTCGTGGCTTCTCTTCTCCAGTCCCCTCAAGGCAGATTGAGATTACTGTGCCATTCGTGTGATTCGACTGCGGAGTAGAGCTGTGTGTTTGAACCGTATGTGTGCTCTGAGCAGTTAGGGAGTCAGAGGTCAGCTACCTGCACATCCTCTAATCCTGAAGGTTGAATCTGTTAGGGCCTAGCTTGCTATATAAAGAAGCAGACATAATTGGATTTATGAATCATTTAAGTAGGACTGGGCTGACTGATTTGTGTATTTTGCAGACTGATGACGAAAAGCAGTCTAAAGAGATTGGAAGGGGGAAAGGCTGTTTGGCAACATGGTATTTTTAGAATCTTCTACAGTGCCTTTCATCAGAAGATCATGGACACTTGCTTAAAAACAAAAGCAAAACTGATGTCTGTGTTCAGACAGTTCAATAGCTGGACTAGCAGCCTACGTTCCCAGTGTCTGTTACTGAAATCAGTTCCCAGTTCTTTAAGGTTGCTTGTTTGCCATGCTGTCTAGCACTATTAGGTGTTGAACTCCAACATGTAAAAAATAAATAACTAAATAGATGTGACTGTCAGAGGGGCTAGTTGAAAGGCTTGATTGGAGGTGTGGAGGGGGCGGGAAGGAAGCAGAGAGCACCTGCATCACAACACAGTAACCAGTCGTGGTTGCTGCAGGCAAATTGCTGAACAGCCTTGCTTGGTTGGCAGGAGTAACTGAGAGGCAGCTGCTTGTTTAAATTTGCATCCTGTGGTGTAATGGTAAATGGGTGTTCCCTCTGCTGATGCTAGAAGCAGCATAACCGCTACATTCACAGTAGCATTAGATAATTTATGGAATACATCCTAGGTTTTACTGACTCAAGCCGCAGGAAGCGATCTCTTTAAATTAGCGCTACACAGACTGGATTGAATCTGATCATAGGCAAACGATGTCTACCTTGATTACTTAAGCTGAAAGTCTCAATGGGAAGTGTGGTCATTAGAAATTATTTGCATGCTTCTCATACAGTTAATAATGGTTAGTTGTTCCATCAAAGTTCACTGTAAAATCTCTGAACACTTACGTAACACTTCATGAAATCCCTGGAATGTAATACCACTTTGTACAGTTATTGCACATGCAGAATAGCTGGTCTTAAACACCGCTGCAGACAGAGCTGCACATTTTTAGCCCAATTCATGTAATTTTGACATGGTATTGGTAACCAGCCTTTACTCTCTGTGAAACAGTATCCCTTCCAGGACTGACTTCAATTGTACATACACATTCTGTTTCAAAGGGAAGGAGTGAAAGGTGAGTGCAGCCCTGCCTCCAGGCACTCACTCTTGAGCGTGTGGAGACCTGCGTAGATGGAACAGACCGTCCTGCTGGGTCTCCGGCTCCTCTTCTGCTTGTGCTGCTGTCCCAGGCCAGTTTTGGCTAGACTGTGGGTATTCTGATCCACAGGGCAGGGTCTTGTAGCCTTCAGTACAAATAGTCAGGAGGAGAAGGTGTATCTAATTATACACTTAAAGATGCGCTTGTTTGAGCTGTGGTTTAGGCTTTTTTTTTTTTTTTTCCTTCCTTACAGTTTACAGTGGAAGAGAATGGGGATGCTGTCCTCCAATGAAATAGCTGTTAGGTGAATTGGGTGCCTCGAGTACCTGCTCTCCTTTTCCTGCTGTAGGAGTTCTGTAACTTGTGGTGCCAGGGGAGTTCCTGCAGCTCCTGGTTAAACTGCTGTATTATATCCTTCCATTTCTGGTTTCAGTGGCATCATCCTCCTCTCCTAAGGCCCAACAACGTACCCACCTTGGGAGGATAGCTCTGTCAAAGGGGAGAAAGTACCCAGGAAGGCCTTTAAGTCTGTTCTCTGTGGACTAATTGTAGGATGAGTAACTTGTAAATGGTGATTGCACCGATTGTCACGTCAGTCTGTAACATCAGTATGGGCATCTGGGCACTTGGCCAAGCTCTAGTGTGAGCCTGAGCACTAGGAGTCACTGCTCACTTTTTTCAGGCTTACAGGGCAATTTATCTGCCTGTTGTGGCAGAGTAGCTGTTTGGTTTGAGAAAAATAAAAAAGCAGAAAAAGTTGCATGTCCACTGTACTCTTATGGACAAATGTAGGAAATATGCTTATAAGCCCAAATTAATTGTTTTCCATCTGTTATTGCAGGAAACTGAATGGAGACAAACTGATAGGCCCTTAACAGGTGATGATTTGTGGTAAGGGATTAAAAACAAGTCTATTTTGCTTGCATAACTGTGGTCAGTTCCTGCATTTGTGTTGCATTTACCTCAGGCTAGCTAAGTGTGTTAACCTTGGTTACAGCCTTATAACTTAGGGAAGTGAATTCTGATAACCCCACTGTTAGTGATAACACCATGTGGCTTTGATAGTCACAAAACACGTTAAAAGGAGACTTTAAGCCAAGTCACAGCCTTTGCCTGGAATGAGAAGTTATCCTCCCTGGCCTTGTCATGCAGTAGGCTTACATTGCTCTGCCTGTGCTCCCCAGGAGGCTGAATTGAGAGGGGGAGCTGGGAGTGCTGGCTCTTCATCCGCTGCCAGAGCCTGTGTGGAGGTAGGTGTTTGCAGGAGGCTGGTGCTCTACTTCTTGCTGCGATGAACTCGATACGTGTGTGTTAAGAGAATGCATGAGCAGGGATCTAGTGGCTTCTCCTTTCCCTGTCCCACTTTGTGTCTGACAACTGCTCTCTTTGAAAAAAATACATTGCTATCAGGCTAAAATTGTGCTAGCTTTTAAAACTATCCACACACCTGCAGCAAAATCCTGCTGCATCCTATCAAAGTGAAAACTAGCCCGTGTTGTTTTCATCATATCCCGTCTTTTCAGGGAGGTGAGTATTGGGTAGCGGCTTTCCCTGCTGAAGCAGTGGCATAATGTCCTATGCTGATATTGCCAGACTGTGCTAGCCCTTTGGAAGGCTGTCTTCAGTTTCAGAGGTGTGCTCAGAAGTGCCTAGAGTGGCAGCTGGTTTGCCTTGCCCTCCTGCATCTCATGGAGATGTTCTTGAGGCCAGATGCTATTCTTGTATCTCACTCTACAGAACCCCATTTATGTGAGGAGGCTGGCCTCTGTGCTTCATTTTTCCCAGTGATCTTGATGTTTGGTCATATACGAGACTGCTAATATTACAAAAAAAGTTGAATGGTATCACTCACTTGTAAAACTGAGGATAGGAAGCAGATGAAAGAACAAAGTTAACACATTAACGTTTTCCTGCCTTTTTCTCTCCAAATTTGAGGGTAGACCATACAAAGTAAAATGCTGTTTGCATTCTTTTTTTAAAGGATTGGCTTAAAAAATCTCTTCCCTGATGGTTTGTCCTCCTCCTTAATTTCTTCCTTCCAAGAGTTGATCCAAGTATTGACTCATCCACCCAAAATTATGCAGCCCCAGCAAGCCAGTAGCACTGGGAGAAGAATCCGTGTTTGTGAATACAGCAGTGTGGCTGAGCTTCTGCCAGTCTTGTCCTTTTTAGAGCTTTTAGTGCCCAGTCATTTCTGCACGCCCTTGAGAATAGTTACCTCAAGAGCATGCTTTTAAAAGAATGTAATTATGGCCTCAAAACCAACATGGTCCGTTCAGCCTCCGAATTAGCTGCAGCGTTGTTGAATTTGAAACAGATATGGAAAGAGTCTAGGTGGTGGGAAGGCAGCTGGCGGAGGCCGTGGCCATGGGGAATTCATCAGGTGTGGGGGGCTTTCCTCCTGAAAGCATGCGGACTGAAAACATAGAAGTGACCTTTCTGTTTGATAAAGCAGGGCCGCGGGTGCTATCCGAAAGCCTCACACTGCTGCCAGAAATCCTGTCCAGGCGCGGACCGCAGGACATCTCTCTGGTTTATCCCGTGACACGCTTCAGCTACTGGCCGCTGCCAAGGGCAAGAAGAGAAGAAATATTTTTGTAAACGGAGAATAACAATTCCTTTCATCCCAGAGAGAACGACAACGTCTCTTCGCCTCCGCAGGCCGGATTGGCCGGCGGCTGAGGGCGGCCGGGCCCCGGCGGCACAAAGCCGCTCTGTGGCGGGCTCCTCAGCGCTGGCTTTGTCCGCGCTGGGCTCCGGCTGCCCCCGCTGCCGCCACTGCCCCTCCCGCCACCCCGCGGCTCCCTCAGGCCCTTCCCAGGCGGCGGGGCCGGGGAGGGGGGCCTTGGGCTTGGCCATTCGCGGCCGGCAGCCCGGCGATGTCCCCATGGGAGCGACGCAGGGCTCCGCCGGGAGCGATCCCCGCAGGCCCGCGGCGGGGGCGGAGCAGGTCGGTAGCGTCCTCTCGCCCACCGCGCGTGCCACAGCATTCGGGGCCCGGGTGCGCGTGGCTTTGCTGGCGCGGGGTGCTGGCTTCTTCCTCGCGCCTTGGGTGCCCAAGGGCTGGGTGGGATTTTGCGTCTTAAACGTTGCTTGTGCTCAGGGGGTGCGGGTCAGCGTTTTAACCCAAAATACCTCCGCTTCTGTGGAGAAAAGAACGCCACAGTTTAAAATAAATCGATCTCTTCTCCCTCTCCCGGGTCCCTACTGATAGTCTTCAGGGGGCTGTGTGGTTTTGGTGGGAAAATGTGTTTTCTGACACCTGTCGTTGAGCGGAAGCGATCAATGTGCCTGCGAAGCACCCGAGGCGGCGAAGGCTGCCTGGCAGGACGGCCGCCCTGGCATGGCGTGCAGGCAAGAAGCAGAGTTTGCCTGTGGTCGCCCCCACAGGCACACGCACGCTCCCTCCGCTAAAACGTGGGTGGAAACCACAGTAAACAACAGCTTTTTTTGTGGCTTCTGGGACAATTAGTACTGTAAGTATACTGCTTGTGTATGGCATTTTTGTGTGTTAACCGTAACTCATGCTGGGCGGGATATGGGTGTTCATTAGCCCATAGTGAACTACCTGCTGATACTTCATGTTTTTTTAAAAAAAACCAACAAAAAAAAGTCCTACAGAAAGGATTACCCAGTCAATCTGGTTAACTGTCCTACTCTACCCATTTTGTTCGGTGGTCTTCCTCATCTACTGTGTTTGTCCGTTTTGCCTCTTCTGAATCCATCTTGTAGGCTCTTTGATGTGGATCCCGTGGTACTTGAACACTTCTGTTGCTGCGGTGCGTCTAGTAAGGAGCTGTAATGGTCTGCTGCTGGTTCTGTGGAGAGAAACCTAAATACCCGTGGCAGCGGGTTGGTGCCCTGCCTTGCAGGGTTTTTGCGAGGGTGGGGTTGAAGCGTGTGGACCCGAGGTGAATAGAGAGGCTGATGCTGCGTCGTTGCTGCCTGAGCTACAGTAGTTGCGGAGTTTTCTTTTTACAGATAAACATTTTACGGGGCTATTATTTAAAGAAATTCATGGTGAGGATACTTCAAAAATGAAATTGTTCCCCAAATGGGAGACTCGGAGTGTATTTCAGCACGTGCTGTATTGGTAGACTGTGTTGCCCCTTATCTCCAGTGGCCAGTGCTTTTTGGACCTGATTTTGTCAATGTTGGTGGAATCCTTGGCCTCATGATGATGACAAAGCTTCTGTTGGCTTGATTTGGTCCAAGATTTTGCCCTTCATTGTATTTCTCCATTTATACCACAAACTTCCTCTTTTCTGTGGAGAAAAAGAATACTTAAAGAAAAAAAAAAAAGGCGGATTACAGGTCCCTAATGAGTGTTTGGGGTTTCTTGAAGCTGGTTTAGGTTTTGCCTTTCAAGTGAAGAAATAGGAATGAAGTGGTTTGGATGAAGCTTTGTCTTGTGTCACAGCTGTGAGCCCTTAAGAGTTTGGAAGTAGGCTGTACTGGCTGTGAATTCAGTGGCAGCATCTATATTAGCAAAAAAGGGAGCTCTGGCTGATCTTTCCTCTTACCTGTTGTTTGAGATGGTCAGAAAGCTAATGCTTCTGATGTGCGCTGAACTTTGGTGGGGAGAAGTTGTCAGTGTGGCTCCTCCAATGATTATTATTAATCCTTATATTATGGTTATTAAAGTCCACAATATTGTTTCTTTTATGAAGAAGACAGTTTGTTCATTTTATAGAAAAAGACAGAAAAATGATCTAGTGAGATACTACAACTATGGCATCTAGTTACTGCTGCATTTTTTTTAACGAGGCTATTCAAATGATATAGAGTTTGACTTTAGTTCTAGGAATTCTGTTTTTCACAGCTTGTGGTTATTAGAAAGCTAAGACACATGCAGATTTAACTGGCAACTGAAACATTTTTGGAGTCATTTGTGTAGCAGAAAGTGGTAAGTTGCAGTATTTTCTTAGGAACCTAATGTCATCAGTGCTGCAGAACTCTGTTTTGAATGCGAACTGTATATGGCTTGCAAGCCAAATAATATAGTGGAATTCGAGGCTGTGTTTAAAATGCAAATGAACTTAAAATCAGTTTGTATTTTAAAGCTGTATTTGGAATGTATTTCTTGCCATCAAAATGCGGAACTCAACAAGAATTTTGTGTGATCCAGGCTGATCACAGACAAGTACTGCCTTAAGGCAGAATTATATTCCCGAATGCATCGTAGCTGGAATGTACAGTGGAAACTAATACATATATGCAATTACTTTTGATGGTATGTAAAAATAAAGTATCATCTAACTTACTAAACAGTAGGGGAGAAGCCTTCATGAACCCTCCAGGCACCTCTATCCAGTAACCTAAAAGTACAATGAAGATGAAAATGCTCCTTCAAGGCCTGCACTGGTAGCAGTTAATTTGGCAGGCAGATGATTGTCAGCAGCTCTCCAGGTGTGTGTGCCTGTGCCTTCCGTCATGCCCTGTGAAGCGGAGAGCAGTATCTCCTTACGTATTCTGCTGGTGGGTCTCTAGATTCAATTAACAGGGCTTAGTGCTTCAACAGCTGGATTTCGGATAAATGATTCTTTTTTAAAGAAACAAAACGTGGTGTCAAAAAAGGAAAACTTTGCAGAACTCCATCTGTGATTTAGCAGCTTCCTTATACAACTATGAGAAGTGACACACCTATCTATTTTTTATTTATGATTTACTAATGAATGTATTCAGCCTGCCATGTCTTTCCTTTGCGCATGCATACCTAGTATGTGACAGGAAAGCATTTCAGATGCCCGCTCCTTAGGATTCGTGGTCCACGTGAGCTTTTTGGAGAGAACGTAGGATGTCCATCTAGACTGCCATTCCAGGCTCCGCAAACAGAGCTCTCAGAGTCGAACTGTTGGCCTTTGACTGAGCTACAGAGCTCGCTGCCAGGGTCAGTGCTTGGCACTGACTGCACTTCTTTCTGTGTCCCAGCGCTGCAAAAATCTGCAGGATAATGTGCGTTTCTTCTAGTGGCCAGGGCTGAGGGCTCTTCTGTCCAGTGTTTGAGGCTTTTTGAAGAGTTGCAGGACAGGATGAATAACAATTTACTTTATTGATTGGTTTGTTTTCCTCTGTAATTTTATATTCCAGAAGTAGAAAGAGCGGTCAGTGGTTTTGAGTCTTCTGTTCATAGAGTTGCGTGGGAACACTTTTAAACAACTAAAGTGACAGTAGCATAGTTGATTAGGAACATGTGTGTTCCTTAGAGGTGGCCATCAGAACTCCTATTTCTGTGTAGATCTGTACTAGCCTTGTTTTGTCTGAGGACCTATGTAATGGTTGCACTTTGGCTGTAAATTTTTACTTTCCAGCACTTCACATTTCCTGAAAATGTTTTGCTGTTCGGCATCAAAGGGGTGATGTTGTTCCTGACCCTGTACTTTGGCAGGAACTCCCCTCCAGCTGCTGACCGAGCTGACAAACAGTTGCGTGTGCTTTACCTCAGCGTGGTTGGTATATGACAGTAGGTCAGGCTGCAAAAGGCCTGGGGTCAGACTTTAAAGGCAGAGTGTTGGCTGCAGATGGATGCCTGCTGGCATTTCCAAAAGCTGCTGTGTACTTGGTTACCCTGTTGCGATTACACTGTTCATGGGCAGTGCCCAGTGAACTTAGAGTACAAGGATACGGAATATGGAGGAAGAAGGTGGGGAGGCTTTCTGTCATGTGCCTCAGACATGCTTGCCAAGCTACAGATTAAATGCGGAAAAACCCTGTACCAGAGTGCTGTTGGTACGTCGGCCTTTGCTGTCCCTCGGGTGTATGAGAAATACTTATAATCCAGTCTGACACACGGGCATGCCTCGAGCATGTGGTTTGTCATTTTCTGTGTAGCTTTTCATTTGACAGGTTATTATGATGCTTTTTTATTTTTGACAGTACTGTGGTGTTAAACTATAGACTTTCACTCACTAAATTTTATTTGCCAACTTCCCTCCCTCTTGTAATAATTTGACTTCATTTTCCATTCTTTTCCAAGTTTTCTTTTCCTGCTTTACCTTGTAGAAGCTAGTGGATACTTTCCTAATGTCTTCTGCAGCAGTAAGGATGGGTAAAACTCTTGAGTCGCAATGATTTGAAAATGGATTTAATTCTTGGCTTTTGTAAGGCTTGTTTGCTTATAGACAGGTACATAACTTTTTTTTTTTTTTAAGAGGGGAGGAAGCAGAACACTTTGCCATGGTTTGCTTCTGCTCGGTGTGTCAGAAAGTCCTTGAGCGTAAAATGTTCTTTTATGGAGATCAAACTGCAAGAAGAAAACTCTGTTCTGATTCTTGGTTGAGAGTGAACTTGAAGTTGCTACTGAACTGAGCTTTGCTCTAGGCAGTAATTGAATGGAAGCATTTCTTGATCTTAACGATTCTGAGCCATGTAATTTCCTTTTAGCCACATGCACAGAAAGCATTCTTTTTTTCTGTTTCCCAGTTCTTTCAAAGCCTCATGTGATTTATGAAAGAGACTAGTAGTTGTGAAAGGAGGAATAAAATTTGCTCTGTCACTCAACTGATTCTGTTCTGGTCAGTCTATCCTTTGTGCACTTCCGTGTGCAGCTCAGTGGAAATGGCACTGTTTTGTAGGGGCGAGACGGTTTGGTTTCGTTTAACGTTTGGAGAGATGCCTGAAGTTCCTTACATTGAGGTTGCATGCGTGAGAAGTGTGGACCGGGCAGAAAGATTGCATTGAGGGTCGTAGTTTCAAATTGTTCTGCTGGCATCCTTTCAAGTGAAGCAAGAATGGCTGCAGATGAACTCGGATTAGTGCTGTGGGAACAAATCAGCCAAGTGGAAGTTACTCACTTGATACTAAAGAAAAAAGGGGTGGTCGACTTCACTCCACACTCCTCCTCCTTCCCCACGTGATTGATTATTGATTGACTACTGTCATGAAATCACTCCAACGGTATTTTACATACACTGGGAGGGTTGAAATGTTCTTTATATCAACGTGTTTGGGTGTTAGCGAAGTCATGTGCTAGTCCGTAACTGCATGGTATACTTCAGCTTCACATCCTCCCTTGCCAAAGGAGTGGGGAGATGGAGCGGAAGATACTTGAAATTTTTCCATTTTCATCTTCCCTTCTATTGCTTTCTTATCTCAAAGTGTTCTATCAGTGTGATCGGGTGTGTGGTGAGTTTCAGTGCAATGCAACTTTGTATGGGGTGATAGGTTGCTGGTGGCACTGGCCCAGAAATGTGCAGAGCTGAGGGGAGCACTTATGGTTATTGTTTGAAAAAGCAATTATAGTCCTTGGGAGGCCCTGAGGAGGAAACTTCGCTGTGAGCAAAGGGATTCTGAATGTGGTTTGCTAAGCAGGTGCAGCTGGCTTAACCTATTATCTCCTGGTAATTGACGCACTGGGAGTGGTTTGGGATGAAACCATGTGATTTGTTTGTTTGTTTGCTACTTCCCTCTTCTTCCACGTGAACTGGGAGGACTGTCAGTGTGAGACTCAGAGACCTAAACCCTTCAAATGCCATCCCAGGAGCCATTGTATGGATGACAGAAAAAAATACTGAACTCTCTTTTGCCACAGATTTAGGTCTCATGTTGGATATGTGCAAGATATGTTAAAGTTCGGGAGAGAACTTTAGCAGTGCTTTCTGGCATGGCCGAGTAAGCTGTTGAGACATCTGGAAAGGGAGAGGTAGGTTGCTTAAGACTTTGGGGGCAGGATTGAGGAGGCAGAAGGAAAGGAAGGAGGAGAGGCCTGAGCAGTGGGACTGGAAAACAGAACTGTAAAAGCCTTTGGGAGCTGGAATATCAGGAAAGTGGGAATCCGCTTTAAAACAAGGACACCAGAGCAATCAATAGTTTTGCTGTGTGATGATTAATGAAATTAGTAACTCTGTAAAAGTTGGCTGATAAAGAAGATATACAAGCTATTTGTTGTGGTATATATCTAAATGATACTGAAAATATGACTTCTTTGAAGACTGCTAAATTCATTTTACAGCGGTTTGAGATTTTTTGAATCACCGATTTTTAGCTTTTTTTAATGGAAGTCTGAATCGTGTTCCTAGTATTATAGACATTCAAATGAAGTTGAAGCTTTTTTTTTTTTTTTTAATCTACCTTGTGTGACAGTGACTTTCTCTTACATTTATGTTGTGGTGGTAGTAGTAGGATGTAGTCCTAGAGTACGGTCAAATATACCATCGAAACTTCTGCACTGTACAGAACTTGATCCAGGTTCATTTCCATCAGACAAGAAAAGAAAGCTAATGTGGCCATACGTGACTGCCACAGGAGTGCTCAAACAAAAGTAAAATGCTTGCAAGAATATGGTGTACTATTCTTCTTTTAATACAGTTACAACAAAGGAAATTAGAAATCTTAACAGGGAAAGAATATCTGATGTGGTTTGGGACTGAGCTCAGCAACTAACAATTGTACAATTGTTTGAACTGTCTTGCATTATGACTGGATGATTAAATATAAATGCTGACCTGATTGGATTGTATCCCAGCAATGAATTGACCTTTTAAAAACAAGTTACATGCAGCAGTAGACAGATACCCAGCTTGTTTTTCTCAGATTTGGGAGTTTTAGTTGATAAATGACGACGTTCGTGTAATCACTGTGTGTAAGGGCCATGGAATAACAGAAATGCATGTTCACAACAGTAGTTGCTTGGTGCTAGAACTGGTTGCTTCTAGTGCTTGATTTGCCGTTCCAATGTGGGTGCCAGGAGCAGAAGCATTCAGAAACAGTAGCAGTAGGTGGTGTATCGCTGAAGTGGAATAAAAATTGTAATTGGTGCTCTGGACCACAGAAGGGATATGTTTGGTTTTTGTTTCTTTCAGATGTTTAAGATGCTGTGAGTGTAAAAGGTTATGCTTTGGCTGCACAGGGTGACTGATTCTGAAGTGGGACAGTTGGGTAATGGCAGCTGCACTTACGTTTTTCAGTTAACTTAAATGTCTTTTCATTAGTTTATCTAGTACAATGAAACTGGCTGTGTACACCTACTGAGTTTTATTTACCTCCCCATCGAACTCTGATTCCATAAGTACATCAGCACAAACATCTTTTTATGATTGCCAAGCAAAAAATGTCCAGCTGAACTTAGCATGTGCACAAACTGCTCATGCATTTTGTTTCTCAGACTTTGTTTGCGTGGTCATCTTAAGGAGCAGAAAGTACAGAAACGGTGTGAACAGAAAGAAGTGCTTTAGGTTTTACAGTTAAAGTAAATGGAAGTGGTTAGTCAGACAACCTTTAGAGCTGTTTTGGATTAGGTGGACTGAAAGTTTAGTGACCTTTCTGTCGTGTTACCTTCTTGTAATGGTTAGGAAATAAATATATACAGCACTTTATTCCATGCTGTATGACAAGGTGAAAGTCCGGGAAAACTTTTGGAAAAAGAAACAGCACATGTATATATACACCCTGGAAAGTGAAGACAGTTTATGTGCTGCACACACAAGTGTTACTGATCTTAGCAGCCTTTTACCTGGATTAGTTTTGATCTTCAACTGAAGCTGCTCTGCTTTCAGCTTTTTGCGTCCTGAAGCATTTCTGTGTCTTTGAAAAGAGGTGGTGGGGAAAACCACTTCATTGCAAGGTTGAACACACGCTGAGGTGAGAGGCGAGGTTTGTGCTTTCCTCTACGACCCCTGCAAGGCCTATGGGAGAGGAGAGCAAGTTCACGTTCCCCACCTCCTCTGCTGGAGCAGTGCTGTGCATCCCAGAACACTTAGGAAAAACAGTTCCTCTTGTTTCTCTGAAACAACATGAACAGAAAAAAACAAGACTTTGATGGAAAAAATGTTAGTTTCCAGAGTGTTATTTTTAAGAGGCAGAAGTTGCTTTCTGAAGAATTAAGAAAATAATTTAAAACTTTTTTTTTCCCGGAAATGGGATATGTTTTCTTCAAAATGGCAATTTTGTATTTCAATTGAAGCTGTTCCCTGCACAAATTTTAAACAATTGGTTGCTTCCTGCTGGGGGAAGCACTGGAACAATTGCAGCGTAATTTCAGTAGGGTAACGACAGAACTGTTGTTGGGCAAAAGATACTGGAGGGGACTTGCTCCTGAAATAGATCTAAGCTGTATTTCTATGAGTCTTCAGGTTTTTGGTAGATATCACCTGTGGATCTTGCAGCTGTGTTCTGGTTACAATCAGTTTCTTTTTTTTTTTTTTTCCCCTTCTTGAATAGGCTTCTGTTTAGTTTGTAGTGGGATATTGTACTGTTCTTTGATGCATATGTATGTATGGGAGCTCAATAGAATTCAGCGGTTAGAAGTGTAATCTACCCTGCTCATCCCTTCCACCCCATCCCAGGCAGCTTTAGAATTTCTGCATGTCTGTTCTTGACCTGGGTAGCATGCCAAGGTTGTAAGCTGACGATGAGTTTGTGTTCTGAATTTGTTACGCTCTGCTGGGTATATACCTCTTCTTGCCCTTCTCATCATCTTTTTTTTTCCTCGTGACAGTGGTAGATAAGGACCTGCTCTTCATAGCACACTGTCAGAAGAGTTCAGGTGGCTGCTTTTGCGTTTGTCCACTTCCAATAGTTTACAGAGGAAGCAGTTGTTAAAAACATAGTTGTGCAATGAGCGTCATAGTTTTAAAAAGCAGCAGGTAATCCTAAATAGTTTCTAGGTACTGAATTGAAACGATTAACTGTCATTCTTACTGGCAGAGATCACAAGTACTGTGTAATATAAGTGAATGGATTTCAGAAAGTTCCAGTGTGTGTGTTTTGCTTGCCTTTTCCAGTTTAATGAGAAATTACATCTTTGTCTGAGGTCCTTCAAGGCCCTGATGATGAGGAGGAGCAGGCGAGTATAAAGGTACCAAACTACTTCTGTTCAGGTCAAAAGTAGGCTGGAATAAAAAGCTTTACTCCAAAAAATGTAACTATAATTCTTCTTTTTATTGTTAGTAATGAAATGTAGTGTTTCTAACTTTAGATACAAGTGTTATTTTGTCTTGGTTCAAAATCTTGTTTAGGATTTTTCTGCTACTCATTTCCATGGGATCTTGGTGAGATTGATAAGTGATATGCATGGTTTATCTCTAGAGTACCAGATGTTTCTCCCTTGTCAGAGCATAAAACTTCTTGGGGAACATGTTTATTTCCCTTACATAACCTGTGCAATTAATCCTTGAAATAGTTGTGGTGGAAAGTGACTTAAAGCTGAAGTTTCAAAAAATAAAATGCAAGTTTAACTAATAATAGAATATGTGCTCCTAAAAAATGAGATTAAAGAAAACAAAAAAAAAAACTAACACCTCGTTTTAGCAGAATGATTCCTGTCATTTTAAGTCTGAAAGAAAAGTTTCAAAGTAGGATTTTGGCCTAACAAGATATTGGGCCTTTCTCAAAAATTTTTATTTATACAAATTGTATTTATGAAGATCGCTCAAATGCCAACCTATTCTGAGAAATAAATAAATGAAGATATTGTATAATAATGATCTAGCTCTTCACAGCAGTTACCACGCTGAGTGCGACAGTGATTGTCGGAAGTTGCTTTTCTTAAACTTGGAACAATTGCTGTACTTAACTTTCTGTGCAGCAGGGGAACCGTGTGGGCCTCCCCTACAGCATCACTGCACCACCTAGTGGCTCACTGCATTAATTGTGAGTTGTACACTTCGAATCTGGGCTCTGTGTTTTGCTAACTTGAATGGGTTGTCAGCGTTGTGCAGAAATAACTTGTCAGCTTGTCTTCTGTGGACCTTCCAAAGATGCTCATTTCTAGAGGCAAGGAAACAAAAACCTCTGTGGGCCTGAGTAGAAGAAAGCATCTTAAGAAAATAAGCAAACAAATAAACAAAAACGTGAGATTTTTATTAGCTATTTCTAAGATGACCTGTACTCAAAATGCTTTTGAAAGTCTTGATTCTCCCCTTCTTCCTCTCAAAGTAGCTGGCCTGCTTTCTGAAAGTCTTTAATATAATTGGTAAGTGTTAGGCTTTAAATGTTAGGGAAACAATTTTCCTACACTGTTTCTTATTGGCATTGACAGATAAAAAAAGCTCCATGAAAAACAGTTAATATTTTTTCCAAATGGGACTAACATATGCATTGCAGAGACACATATACAACCTCCTTAGTTTTGTTTAGGAGTTTCTTTAATACATAATTGAAATCAATAAAACTATTCAGAGATTATGTGCTTTACTCAGTAATCCAGCAAAAGGATTCCTAATCCCACATTCTGTAGTGGCTTTTTTGTAGCATCCAGGTTATTTGTTATCCCCTTTATTTTATGGAATTGCAGAGTAATTAAATATTTGCAAAACTCAAATCCTGTGTTTCTATTTTGATGTGATTTTAACTGTGTCCAGGCAAATTTCTGCAAAAATTCTTTGAGCTGAAGATGCTATTTTGATTTCACCATTGTGAACCACTCTAAGAGTTCTAGTGCAGGGACTGCTGTAATGGGCAGACTGTGTGATATGAAGCTTAAATGCGATGAAGGATATGTCACACACACACTGTGAGCTGGATTAAGTAATACAGGTTGAATTAAAAAGCACAAAACTTGTCAAAGCTCTGGATCAGTGGAGATGTTCTGCATGTATGCAACTTCTTTCCATCTCCTTTGGCTTTTTTTTTTTTTTTTTTTTTTAAATAATTATGTACTAGAAGATCTAGGGTGTTGCAGTGTGAATGTTAGTGGTAGGGCTACAGTGCAAATGGGACCTGGGTATGTGTTCATCGCTCAGTATTCCCAGTAGCCTGGTGAACAGTACTGTTGCCCTTCATCTCTTCAGTTCTGCAATAGGACTGGATTCTAGTTCAGTTTTTAGTCTGGAAGGTGTTTGGAGTGTCAATAATGCAATGAGGTATAGAAATGAATGCAACTTCTGCAATGTTGTATTTTTTTCCCCTATCTATTAGAAGCCAAAACTTTCAGAATGGGAGAAAATTGTCTGTTCAATTGCTTGAAAATCAGACTGTTCCTGAAAGAAGGAATGTCAAAAAACTTTAATTACAGTCTTTTAAACAGTTTTCATCTGATGGTTTTGAAAGTTTTCATGCACCTTAAGCAGGGATTGCTCTTTGAATGCCTGGAATAGGCACGTTATACTTACATGGTATTTGCCAGTGCTTTTGCAGGTAGAATTTACAAATTACAGTAAGTGAATAGTGTAACTTTTCAGTGAAACGTGATTAAGAAAAGCTTGCAGTTCTCCTTGTTGAACTTCATGAGGTTGCTGTCAGCCCACCTCTCCAGCCCATCTGGGTCCCTCTGGACGGCGACGCAGCCCCTGGTGAGTCAGCCACCGCCCTGGTTTCATGTCATCCACAAGTTTACTGAGGGTGCGCTCCAGCCCATTGTCCAGATCATTATCGAAGACGTTAAACAGGACCAGACCCAGATACTTCAGCGTCTTCTCTATGAGGATCTCAGGGTGAAAGTTTGTGTAATGCTATTCAATTTATCAAATCTGCGAAGAACAAATTATTAGAAATGCTATGCTCCATTTTTATTTTCTTTAAACAGGTCTTTTTAGAGAACACTTTTCTTGAGGTTGCAGCTTCTAAATGCCTTTTTTAAATAGTAAAAAAAAAAAAAAAATTCCTCATAAAAAGCTGATAATACTTGATGAATTTGCTTGCTACAAGCAAAATACCTTTACTATTCTCTGTTGCAAAGTATTTGTTTTTGTCAAGTAATCTGGGGAAAAAGCAAAGGCTATATCAAATGTATAGGCTTTAACTGATAAGGGGAGGACAGGACTGTTGCACTGCTTCTTTCCCCATGAAGGAATTTTTCTCCTCCAGAGGATGTCATTCCAGTGCTGAGTTGTACAGTAAGTGAGAGGGCTTGCTTTTTTTTTTTTTTTTTAAGCTCTTGCATCCTGATACATACCCATCTTGATGCTAGCAGCCATCTTGATTTTACTCAAATGTGGAAGTAGAACTGATGTTCCTAAATACAGAGTATCTTTTAACATGGAGTTGGCCCTTACATGAGTTTCTCTTTCATGACATTAGGGGAAAAAAAAATGGGTTCCTGCCTTGGTGAAGAGCAGTTGAGTGTTACTCCTAGTGGTTATCATTTGCAAACCACTTTATACCACTTCTCTTCCCTTAATCTGAGCTATTCACTGTTCCAGAAACCCGTTTCTTAAGTACAATCTGTAGTTCTTTTGGGAGTTGCTGTATTGGTGTAGGAGCCTACACAAAAAGTAGGAAATGTTTCTCTGATGTAGAACGCTTATTGGTAGAAAATTCAGTGCATCCTTTCTGTGTGTGTGTGTGTGTGTGTGAGATATTGACTTTATAATAAAAGATCCACAGATAAATAGTTTTTCTCATCCTTCTAGATCCTAATCATATATCTGCAATACAATATGAAGATTCTTGATGAAAAAACTTAAGTTGGAGCCTTCTTCAATGCAGCTTGAATGCCCTTCTTTACTGCAGAGGGAAAGGCCTGGTCAATGTGGTAATTAAGAACACTTGATAGCTTCTGGATACCCTGTTTGTGATACAGATTGTCTCTTCATAGTCACCTTTAATAGCCTAGTAGGCTACAGTCTACAAAACGCCTGATGAAAAAGAGGAAGTGTGAACGTTTACACCACAAGCTGACTCAAAGCTTGCTTCTTTTTTCACTCAGCCTCTACTGTGTATTGAGCAAGTCTCATAGGGGTCCTCCAGAAGCTGAAGTGGATCGGCGTCTTGCAATGCTCGTGAATCTAGTGCCATCCAGTTTTGTCTCATGCCTTTATACAGGCAGGTAATGTGTGGGCAGTTTCTGAATCCTCTGCTGCGGTCTACAGCCTTGGGGGCCAGGTGTGCTGCTGACATCTTGAAACAGCTGTGGCATATTTCTACCCAGCTGCTCGCATCAGTGACTGGGAGAGCCTCTGTCCCCAGAATGTCCTGACATTTTGAGGTTGCTCTGCAGAGTTTTCTGGAAGCTCTGTGTCTCTTCTCGCAGTCCCAGTTTCTAGAACAGATCATCACGGTTAGTTTTTAATGTATTTGTCCCCACATGATTCACAAACACTTTATTGCCTGGATAGACTCCAGATAGACTCCGGATAGACAAAGAACCAGGGTGTGGTTCGCTGCTTGGAGTTGAGGTTTTATTCAAAAGGAGCTTCAATTTAAAATGTCTGTGGATAATAGATGTGAAATGGATGTGAAATATCAAAGGCTTGTAATTACATCTGTAATGTTGTGCTAAAAAAATGGTTAAGCTTTAGTTGGTTTCCATTAGTCTTTGTAAAGAGTCACGCAGGTGAAGTCAAAAGACAGTGTTGGCTGTACCATTAAAAGTAGGTATCATGGATCTACTGGGACAGTGGTTTAAAAAAAAAAAAAAAAATGAAAAAATGAAAAAAATTGCTTTCCATTTAGAAAAATCAGAAAATTTTCCACTTAGAAAATTTTTATACACTTGCAGTGACATTCCTGGACTTCCACATTTTTATTTTACTTTTTTCCCCCACGACCTTAACTTTTGGTAGAGTCAATCCATCTGTCTTTCTCCTTTTCCTTAAGCGAAAAGGACATACCAAATCAAGGAAGAAGAGTTGTTGCTGTTATGAAGACTTCAGCGCATGGATGATGTTTCGCCATTTTTGTTCTCCATGTCATCACAATCTGTTTTGGGAGATGTTTTTTTGGTGATACTTCTCCAGTTCAGACTTCAGAGTGCTAATGAAGCATTGTCAGGGCAGGGAGGAGAACAGGAGAGCTAGGACAGGGGTAGAGGGGTCTCAAATACCTCTTTACGTTTGTTTCTGCTTCCTGCTGCTTTTGTTTAAATAAACAAGTGAAAATGTGGTTTTGGAAGCTGTGACTGTTACACAGAATGAACTGTTTCTTTAGGGACGTTGTGAAGATTCTCAGCTATTTTGGCCAAGCTCCAGTGACGTTCTTCCATCATCACGCACGCCCTGGAGCTGGGGGTCCCCATCCGGCAGCTGGTGTCGGGGCGCTGCCCCCAGCCCCGTGGCCGCCGGGTGCTCGGGCACAAACCCGTGTGTGCTCTTGTCCCGATGGCTCGCATGGGGAGGTGCAAGGGGTCAGTGGGGTCACAGCTGCAACACCGGCTGTTGAATTCGGTCTTTTAATGGAAAAACCTTAAATGCCACGTTTTCCGCTGGTGTCCACCCTCAGCAGTTAAAACGTCTGTGCTATTGAAGAGATGTGGCCTATGGATGGGGTTTTCACTTAGAGCTGTGTAGTGCACTTGGTATGGCTTCCTATCTGTTCACACTCTTAAACTGCCCCTGGGACTTACACGAGGTCTAAGGGAAAAGTTTGGTTAAGTCTTAGCATTCACAGCATTCATGCAGCGTGGGTGGAACCGATAGCTTGACGTATTTTCCAATAAATTCATCTTTTGGGCTATATGATTAGCTTATTCTTGCAAATATCTTGTTCTTATATGTTTGATGACAGAGGAAGTATCTGCTGTTTGTGGCTATTATGATGTTGTTTCTCTTTCCCTTTTTGCTTGCTGGAGCCACGTCACCAGTCCTGCAAATGTTTAAATGTAATTTTACATGTCCAGATGAAGGGATTACTTGCATATTTGCACTTATTTCTGCATAGGGACTTCCTGGATTCAGCAGTTAAATTGTTAAGAATTGATAGAGGCTGTTGAACACAGTTTAAAATACTGCAAATAATGGAGTCAAGTGGTAATTTTTACTATAAAAATCTCTAGTCAGAACGTTACCTGAAGGTTTATGTGAATTGTGCTTCTTCACCCCTTTTTCTTGCAATTTGCAAGTACCCCGTTTCTTTAAAGTTTCAGAGAGGTTCATGGTGGGGGGGAGGCAATACGTATTTGGAAGAAGAATGTCTTGCTACATATTGGTCTGTTTCAGACACTTAAAATAATAATTACTTTTGTTATTTTTAAACTTAAGGATGTGGTCCTGTCCTTTTCTGGGGCTCGTGAAAGCGAGAGTTAGTGAAACTCCGAGCAGATTTCCCTGCTGTGGTTTTGATGCGTTTCTGTGCGAAACGGACGGCGGGATTTGTTTGAGTATGTAGGCCACTATTGTATTAGAATTACATAACCCCGTTGAGTGGTAGAAACAGATGAAAAGGCCGGGATGCACGGCGTCCCCTAACAGATTATATCCCGCGACAATGAAGACAGCTCAAGCTCTGCAGAGAATGTGGTCACATGCAGTCAAAAAGTTGAGGATTTTGAGGGGGCACGTGAGTTGCTTTTTGTTGCGCCTTGCTCCAGGTCCTCCCTCCCTCGGTCCCCCCCGTGCCTCTTCCCCCCGGCTCGCTCGGCGGCCAGGTGGCTCTTGCGGCAGGTCCTCTGGCGGGGGTCCCTGCGCGGCCAGAGGGGCCGTCCTCGGTCAGCTCCCAGCGGCGAGCGCTTGCATAAGTACTTCTCTGGCGGCGGGAGCTGCAGCCGCTGCCCGTGTGTAGCACGCGGATGATTTCAGCACTTCGCCTCGTTTCCTACCAAGGATCTGCTTGTTTGGGGCACGCAGAAAGCACCTATCGTTTTGGTGGAGGGGAATTAGGCAGATTTAAGCAAATCCTGACCACGGCGTTCTAATTAGGAGCGGGCTGACTTCAGTCACTAATGAATTTAGACCAGCTAATTGCAGTAATTTATGTTTCCTGTAGCCAGCTGCTGTCTGTGTGAAATCTTGCAGAGCGGTTAGTGTTAGTAGCTGGAGGTGGGGTCCTTGCCGTCCCGCCCGCCTTTCTCTCTCGGGTGTTGTGGTGCGCGGTCTGGCAGTGCAATGGCAATCCCACGGGGCACGTCCCGGCTGCTCAGGATGCCTTCCTGCTTCCCTGCGGATGAAGTGTGAAGAAATTGGCAAGGGTGGTAGGCCCATCGCTGGGTGCCTTCAGAGGAGAGTCATGTTAAATAGATGTGGAATACGGGAATTTTGTTATTGTGGTGGAGACTTTAATCGTAGTTTTGATCAAGTCCTCAAGTGGTGATTTATAACATTTGTATTCTCTCCCTCCCTCTCAATCTTCTCTTCTCCGTTAATCTGTCAGTATGGGTTAGTATCGTGGCAGTGGCAAGCAGCAGTACTTTTTCTGATGTTAAAGCGATTATTGCTTAGAGATTTGAGGGAGTACAGATGTGTTTTGTGCCTGACGGGCTTCCAAGGTGACCATTCAGCTCTGAACTGTGTTACGCAGCCTGCAGAGCTTTATCAGTGTGGTAGAGCTGGTCCTGTTGTCTTGGTAATTGTGTTGCACAAAATCAGCTTTGCAAGTACATAGTGTTCTTTCCCTGACTAATATAGCATGCAGCAACTGGGAGGCAGTTTCACAAGGAGCAGCTTTTAAAAGTGTATTACTTACAAATTTAAAAGTGAATTGTTTAATTGGCTTTTGCCTAATGCTTACTAACAGCTTCAAGCTAAAAATACACCCCACACCCCAAAATTTACACAGAAAGTACTTGAAGACCATAAATGATACTCTGAGGGACTCTTTCTAGGTGCAGATGGGTGATGCTATCAGCTCAACATCTTGCAGGATCTTACTTGTAGTATCTGTAGGCAGTAGTTTCTTCTCCTTTCTTTTTACTTGTCTTTGTGACCAGATACCACGAGACTTACTTGTCAGAGCAAAATAAACGTAACTATATTAGGTTACAATGCTTTGATTTACTACACGACGCATCTCTTCCATTGTGCAGCGCCGTGCATGGGAGGCATCGTGTTCTTGGAGGAAACTCCTGTAAGCTTAGCCGTTTCATGCCCATAAATCCATTCCTGTGCTTTCCTCAGTCCCTTTGCTGCAGCGTTGTACTGAATGAGCAGTCATCTCTCAGGCTGTCCTTTAGCAGGTAGAACATCAGAAGACCTGACGTTAGAGTTGCTGGGAGAGCAGGGTGAGCGTGCTGCTCTCCACCCCAAGGGCAGCAAGCTCCTGCCTCTTGCACCCTGCCTGCTTTGCTATTTTGTCTCAGCGTGTTGGGTTGGTAGGTAGCGTAGCGTTGGTGAGGACTGCAGGCAGCACAAATTGAATTTAAGTGAAGTTCTTGCCACACGTGTCAGTTGTTTGGGCTTGTGTACATAAGAAGCGTGGAAAAGATTTGCCATCTACCCTGCTTCTGCAAAATTTGAATCTAGCTGCTTGTCCTTTAAAATTTTACCCATCATTTGATCCTCTTTCATTTCTGAAATTCCCTTCAGTGAAGCCGACTGGAATTTAAATGACACTCGGGCCTTTCTTTAGAACAGACTGGTTTTCTGCAGAGCTTAAAAATATCATATGGAAAAGTAGGACAGTAATGGTGTAGCCAAGGGTCAGTAGTAGGTAAACTGTCCATTTTCGTGCATGCCAAACAAGCAAGCCTAGGCACTTTTTTATTTATCACAGCAGTTCAGAAAAAGCATGTAATTAAGGATAAATTTTTTCACCTGCAGGAGATCCTATATGTAAGGGAATATATGTAGTGAGACAGTTCAGTGTCAGCTGGCTGAAGGGTTAGATATGTCAGCTGCTAACACGGGAATATCAGAGGAAATAATCTCACTGTGTGCTTCAGCAAACAGAGTAATTCACTGACCCAAGGCATGTATGTTTTAATAAGTTATAAATGCCATTCATTCTTACCTGTTCTAGACAAGTAGAAGTTTAGAAATACTTGTGTTAATTTTAGTATAACTCATCCTCTCTTAACAGCCGTGTTAAATGTGTTTATAATTAGACCCAAAGAGTCCTAGAAATTGGAGAGTGTTGTCCATTTTCTGGGAGAAAAGTATGGATGCATATTTAACATAGTTCAGTGTTGTGAACTTCCCGATAAGAATGCTGAATATTTTGCATATTCCTTCAGGAACTCTAAGCAGGACTTATGTTTATGTTTGTTTTTTAACACAGTGACTGTGCAATCGAAAACATAAACTTCATTCTGTTTTGGTGTGCTCAAAATCCACTGGGAGAATACATCGTGGGGTTCCTTGCATTTGAGAAACAGCTTCCATGGCTTGCCAAATAGCTGTTGACTGCCAGAAAATATTTGTTCTTGAAAAATGGGGGATTCTTTAAAACACAGGCATACCCTTCTTGTGTCACATCTCTCATCTGTTTTTTGTTTGATTGGTTGGTTTTGTTTGGTTTTGGAGTTTAGTAGCCAGTAATCCCTTTAAAGCCTTTATAAAGACCATTAAGTCAAAATCAAGCTTCCGTCTGAACTTCTGCTTCCCAAAGCAACTCTTACCTTACCGACACAGATGTCCACTTTCAGCAGGAAAAACAAATAAGCCTATGGCTTGAGTATTCTCATGCATATACTCATGCAGTGCCTGGATTTTTCTTCTGCAAATGGATGCTTTGCATTTTGAAAGTTCTCAGTACCAAATACTGTGGTTCATTTTTCTCCTGGTTTAAAGGCCAGGAGCTGGCTGTGTACTATGTGATGCATCACAGCTGGGTGATTATTCTGTATTGTATTTTAAGCTGTGATGTTGGAAAGATTTCAGGTTATGTTATGTAAGATAAACTGATCAGTTCAGGATCAGTTTTAACTGGAAATGGGGGGGAGGTTTCTGAGAAGTGTCATAGAAATGGGTATACCAGTGCTATATAGTGATAACTGTTTCTCTGTAAAACTGAATTTTAGAAGGAAAATCTAAATATTTAATTGTGTAATTCAGAGTGGATGTAGCATTTTGTTAAATCCCCATGAACGAGAAGGAAAAGATCTGAAGGCTCATTGCTCTTGAAGATCTCAGTTTCAGCTGCTGATCTTATGGTATACTGGAATGGAGAGATCTTCATTAGCGACTTGGTGTTATTTGAATCAGGGCTATATAATGCTAATGTGATCTGAATGAATTGCTCATGGTGAATGAGACTTTTCCAGAAAATGAGGATGAACTGTTAAATCAGTGACATTTGAAGGAATTCTACCAACCTGAGCCTGTTAATATTTTTTCCATTTTTAAATGAATAGTCATTAAAATGAAATACATGCATTTCACACTAACGCTACCAAATGCTTAGAATACATATGTTTATCTCTGTGTTTTAATGGGGTATTTCACAGTTTAGACAGTTGTATGCTTTGTGTTTTGCTAATTGGTTTCTGTGTGCAACAGGCCCCAGGCATGGAAGAGCTGATATGGGAACAGTACACTGTGACCTTACAAAAGGTGAGTGACTGTTATATATTTGGTTTTCAAATATCCAAGCACTGCTGTAGTCTGAGTATGTTTTACAATAAATGTCATTAGCATATCTGAGCCAAGAATATGATTGATGTGTTGTACAAATCAGATATGTTTTCCACTTTAAAGCTTAATTGCTAGTTACTCATACTATAATGTGACTCTCTAATGTTAAGAGTAAATTAAATTAATCATTTAAGTGCTATATTTGCTTTTATTTGGTCTTGGTAATGGCAGTCTAATATACCACATGCCAGCCACATAGCTAAATTCATCATTGAATAACCTTAAAAACAAAGCAGATGGCTTTATCAAGCAGTTGTGGTTAATGTCCAAGCTTTATAATTATCACTGAACACATTCTCACTGATTTGTTCATATATCCTTTCATATATCTACCAGTGTAGAATCTAGTGGAAAATTACTGTCATCTAAATTTCTAAAATACGTGGGCTACAGATGCCACTTTAATGATTCCTTTAAGAAAAGCTGAAGTTATACTCAATATGTAGTAAGTCCTTTGGAGTTAAAGAAGGAACTCTTGCTTCTGAGCTCTCTGATGGCTAGGCCACCACAACACAGTACAGGATGGCAGTACTTTGGCAGCAGTGGTGGTCTTCCCAGCTGTTCTGATGGTCTGGGTTCAATGAGTACGTTGTACTGTGCTATTAACGTTTTCTACACATTCTGCAACGAACTCAACTTGATGACCGTGACCTGAGGTAAAACAGTCATCTTGCCTACAGAACCTGTTTTATATGCTGAGTTTTTGAGGAAAAATTGTTTTTCATGTTGCAGAGGTAGACAGCAGAAACACTGCAGAAGGAGACCTTAGTTCTTGCAACTTCCAACTTTTCAGGTCTTGAACCACCTGTAAATGAGTATTACTTCTTTGCTTCAGAGATAACCCTTTGCCACTTGCGCAGTATGAGCCGATCGGACTTGCTGTGTCAGGCACCACCGATGAGTTCTATCACTATTTTTACTTCCATATTATTTTGGCTTGAAGTGTCAAACTGCTTCCTGTAAAACTAAGGTGCAGCAAGTGTGAAGCATTGCTTTTTTTCCTTGTCAAAGAAATACCCACTTAATATTGACATTAAGTGGAACACAAGCTGGCATGTGATGAAATACACATGCTGAGTTGTGGAAAAAATACTACCTTAACATGGACTACTACTTCACCTGTAAGTTAAAAACATTTTTAAAAATGTTAAATGTGGCATAATTTGTGGGTTGGGTTTTTTTTGTGATAAAAGGTCTGTGTTGAATAGCTAATAAAATTAAACCTGTGTTTAAAAAAATGCGTGTTTTTGTGGACACCTGCTTTTCTGCAGTTCAGTTATGCTAACACTTCAGGTCTAGTGTCTTCTTGCTACATAAATCTATTTCTTTTTAAATCTAGAGGTACTGTGTATTTCTGCAACTCTGAATGCAACTGTCATATTTTGAATAATATCTAGGTAGAGTGCCATAACAGAACGTTCATGTTATTCCTCTTTTCTATCAAAATGCCTACTTGTGGAATTGTGTTTTGTTGTTTTCGTTTTAAAGGATTCAAAACGAGGATTTGGGATTGCAGTTTCTGGTGGCAGAGATAACCCACATTTTGAAAATGGTGAAACCTCGATAGTCATTTCAGATGTTCTCCCAGGTGGCCCAGCAGATGGATTACTTCAGTAAGCAATTTCATATTTCTCTGACGTATTTTGAGGGGCATGGCTGTAGAATATGTAAAACCTTCAGACAGGCTTGTTTGACATCCTGGTGATTTAATCCAATTGAGATTTGATAACTTCTTGAAGACCTAGATGTCTGTTTTAAATNTTTGCTATTTTGTAAGAAAATAAATTTCAGTGCTGTTGAAAAGCTTTTATAGTCAGCTGTGTCTCTCTTAACATTGTATGTCTTCTGAACGAACGGTAGAAATACTTAGCATCTCAAAACACTTGTCCTGTTCTTCCTTCAGGAAACGTATTTATTGGCCAGTCTTTAGTTTTCAAGAGAATGGCATAAATCGGATAGAGAGCCCTATATAGGGTCTCAACCCTTAACATGCTGGGAGTGATAATGGGGGAGGGAAAAGAAACTGAAGCATTTGCTAAATATTTATTTCATTTTTGAAAGAAACAAATATGAAAATGAAGGCTTTCTGTAGTCCTTCTGATAACATATTCCTTGGTGAGGCAACATCTGTCACAGACAAGTATTTTTAAATCTATAGGCTGAGATAAACAGTTTCTAGTCCACTGCTGATCAGTTCTTCATCCTGGAATACCTGCTGAGGACTGGACAGTTGGAAGAATGTTGAAGTTCCACAGTAATAGTAATTCAAAAGAGTAGGTTCTGGCCATTTTGCTAAACATAAATTTCATTGGTAATGATGAAAAGGCTGACATAAGAGTAGTTAGTGAAGGACGAGGTAAGAGAAGCATTACAGAGCATGTAACAGACCATTCTCAACATAAGCCTGCAAAACCTTCATCTAAATCAGTGACTCCTATACAACACCACTATAATAAATACTGTTCCATAATCATCTGTGATTTGAGAATAGAATCATGACCACAAATTATGTATGATCGTAAGGAAATAGATGATGACAAGGCAATACGAAGCAATTTGTGGACAGGCAGAGAGAACGCATTCTAAAGAAAACTGAAAGCACAGCCATTCTTCCAACGAACGAAGGGATGTAGGCCCAACCTTCACACTGTGGGGTATTACAATCCTGCAATCCTTTTTAGGGTAGAGTCAATACAAATAAATGTGGGTTTTCTATCTAGTGTTGTAACAACATTGTTTAGTGCTATCTTTGGAAGTACAGACAGTGAAGAGAGCTATTTTAACCTGTATAAAGTGCAGATGAAACTGATACTGGAATATAGTGTACAGCATACTTTTCCAGTAAAAGGAATTGGAAGGGTATGAAAAGAGGCACGAAAATCATTCAGGAGTTAGAGATAATGCCTTACAAAGAGAGGCTTAAAGTATGTAATCTTCTTATTTAAAAAGAAGATTGTGATGTGACTTGATTACAGTGAAGAGAAAATAATGGGTACTGAAGTTTTCTTTTATCTAGCAGAAAAAGGTACGGTAGCCAGTATTTATTTGAACTAATGCTTTGACTGCACGGTTAGTAACTGAGTAATCACCAGAATAAACTAACATGAGGGGTGGTGGATTTTTTTAGTCTCCTGCGCTTTTTGGGCCGAAATACTTTTTGGGAAGGTATGTTGTTTTTTTTAACTTATCATATGTTACTGGTTTGTCTCCTGGGGGTGGCTAGGTCTTAATGGTCTATTAGACACGCAGGAGGTTTGAAAAGATGAACTTGTAATCTCTTTTGGCCTCTGTGGTTTAGTGTGGGTTTTTTTCTTGTTTGTTTGTTTGATGTTTTAGGTTTTTGTTTTTCTGTTTGTTTCATTTTGTTTTGGGAGGGGGGGGATGTTTTGTTTTGACCAATCGTGTTCTGCGAGAGTAAATGGGGCCTGACTACCAGTCTTTCAGAAGAGTGTGGTGTGTGCTAGAGTGGTACTTGTTGAGATTTGTCTGAATACTATTGTGTGCAGCAGATTGAAGCTCTATTGAAATTAATATGCTGCTGTGAAAAATACTACCACTAGGTGTGAAAGACTAGGAGTTCTGAAAGAACTAAAATAAAAAAGAGTAAAAATTTTAATGGTTGTCATGAATATTCTTTTAAAAACAAACAAAAAATCTTCCTCAAATTTATGGCAGTATACTGAAGCTGGGCATAGTAAGTGTACAAACTGATGCAACTCTACCCAAACTTCGATTTTCAAACATACTGAAAGCTTCTTGTAGTAATCTTGGGTATTACAGCGCTTGTTATACAAACACAGCTTTTAAGAAAAACTGTCTGTTAGAGTGAATGAAATCCTTTGATCTGTCTTTCCCCCTATCCCTGAGGAAAAAAAATAAAATTTCATTTTGGTGTTTTCATGAAGACTTCTCTTACATACTTTTTTTTTTTTTTCCCTTTTTTTCCCCCCCCTCTTTTAGAGAAAATGACCGGGTGGTCATAGTTAATGGGACCCCAATGGAAAATGTTCCACATTCTTTTGCAGTCCAACAGCTTAGGAAAAGTGGAAAAGTGGCCACCATTGTAAGTAAATTACAAATGTATTCACTGTACAGTGGTATGTACCTCTGTAACCAATCAAGATTGTGGTTTTCTTCTGTGAAATGGAAGAAAACATACATAAAGCAAAGCAAGCCTTTGCCCAATAGAATATACAAAGTAAATAAACTAAAGCAAAGACATACTTCATACAGGTGAAGCAGATGGAAGTTAAATGACAGCGTCAGTTATCTTGTTGAAAAACTGGGAATAAAAGTTGTCTTCAGTCTTTAATTTTACTGAATAATGAGTGGTAGTTAGAAAAAATGAAATCATGCGAGGAAAATGATATCCGGCATACACAGATCTTGTCCAAGAATTTGCTGTCTAGACTGGCTTTCTATGAGCTGCACCTACAGCTCTTTCGGAGGGGGCTGTCATGTTTTTAGAAGTAATCTAGGAAAAAGAAAAAACATACTTAGTATACTGTTGCAGAGGTAGAATAATGTGTTTGCTGATCTGATTGATTTTATTATTATTATTATTATTATTATTATTCTCCTACTGTTTTAATACTCCCAGTTAGTAAGTATTTCTTCTGCACATCTAAATAATCTCATTTACTGGTTGTTCTATAAATAGACTGGTTTCCAGTGTAGTAAGTACAGTCCTGCAGAGATTCAGGGTTTTCAGGTTCTTTATTTTTCCCCACATCTATCTGAAGTGTAAAGAACTTTTTATGTGTCAGATGTCACATTCTGACCGTTGGAGGTTTTTTCTTTGTTTCATCTTGCCTTGAACAGGTAGTGAAAAGACCACGGAAAGTGCAGGCTGCTGCTTTGAGGAGAAGCCCCTCCCTTGACTATGAGGACAGAGCTTTAGATGTAATGGATGACCATGCAGAATTCGATGGCAAAAGTGCTCGAAGTGGCTACAGTGAAAGAAGCTGGCATAGTGGCAATGGAGGGCGCAGCCAAAGCTGGGGAAACAGCCTGGATCAGAGCTATAGATATGATCAAGACAGAGGGCGCAACCAAAGCAGAGACCGTAGTGGGGAATGCAGCTACAGCCGTGATCGAAGTCGTGGTAGGAGCGTTGACAGGACCTTGGATCGAGACTACGGAAGAGATCGGAGCAGGGGCAGGAGCATCGACAGGGATGGTGGCTATGAACGGGACTACAGAGGAGACTACAGCCCACCCAGTTACAGTCACGGATCTCAACCTGATCCTAGATATGCGAGGGAGGTGAGGAGCCGAAGCAGAGACAGGCTTCGTTCCCGTAGTCCTTCACCTGAATTGCGCCATCAACATGAGTACCTAGGACCACAGGATCAGAATGGACCGATCAGTGTTCTCTTAACAAAAGGCAAACACAGTGAAGGTAGGTACAGGAGGGGAGGGGAGGAACTGGCTTTTAATACAGCATGTTATTTTGCTGGGGGCAGGGAGGGCACCGAATATAAATGTTGAGCTTTTTCACTGGTTGCTTAAGTTGTTCTTTCATTTTCCGTGACTGGTGCTTTTTTTTCCCCAGCACCTTGGACTTCACCTTTGAACAACAAACTGTTCACCCACATCATTTCAGTCTTTTCAAGCCACTGTGTCCTTTGGTTTTCCATTTTCTCCTTCCTATTCTTCTGAATATAGTGGGAAGCATGGATCTGATCATGATTCAGATTACCCAGCACATTTTCCAAAGGGGTAGTTACAAAGGGTGAAGAGTGGACTCTGCCTTTAATAATGGATTTAATTTAGTTATACTGAAAGGAACAAATGGTTCCAAGGATTGTTTGGTTCTGAATCCTTCAGAATGTAATTAATGGATACTGAAATAGCAACAACTGAAACAGCATTTCCTTGTTGAGTGTTGGAGTGGTAGATGAGGCCAAAAGCGTGATCTTATAATGTGCTGTGAAATAAAGACTCTTGTGCTGTAAAGCATATCTGAGCTTAGGTTGTGCCACCTTTTCTGTGGAAGAATTTTCTGCTGGTGTAAGCTTCGTATGCATGAGCTATTCTCTTTTTTCATCAACTCTGGCAAGGATTCTTTTCCCTCTTTCTTGTTCTTCCCCTGCATAGAACATTTCTGCTTGCAAAGATAATGCAGACAAGTATACAAAGAAGGAGAAATTTCAGGTGTCTTTATTAAGAAGTTCAATATATAGCCAGTATTTCTGAAATAGTTTCTGCCATTCCTATGTTTACTCTTCAGATTCTCTCAAACCTGGTGACTTTTTTTTTTTTAAAGCAGGTAACTGTGTTTCTTTCCTTTTATGCTTTAGGATATGCTTGTTTTAAAACCAATGTTATCTTATTTTTTTCCCCCTTTTGCCTGAAACAACTGAGACATTTTACTGGGTTGTTACAGATAGAAGAGGGTCAGCATGAAGCAACTGGTAAAAGAACCAGCTCTTCTATTAGCGCTTTTTGACCCTTTCACCATACAAATATGATATGGACAGAATCTAGGCCAGTGTGTTTATGACCACCTCTGCAAGGAAGGCATTGTTCTGCTGTTGACGGTGCAGACTAATCATCTGTCTGTGATTGTTTTCAGACTGCTGATTGTTTGTATTGTGGTGACAGCACTGAAATAGGAGAAAACCTGAGGTTAAGTAGGTTTACTGGATCCCCATTTTTTTTCTTCTCTCATGGTCTAATGCTGCATGTACAGTGTTGTTTTGAAAAATGCATTCTTGCTCATCATCTAAGCTACAGTGGGTTATTTCCCTGATTCTAGAATATGGTCTCCGGCTTGGAAGTCAGATCTTCATAAAAGAGATGACCAGTACTGGCCTAGCAACCAAAGATGGCAACCTTCATGAAGGGGATATCATTCTTAAGGTGTGTTCTAGTTAAACTGCTAGCAATGTAGCAGGTATTTGTTAAAATGGTTTCTCTGGAGTATGTCATGTTGTAGTCAAGTTCGGTATCAAACTTCAGTGCAATGTGGACTTTTTTGTTTACTTGTAGTGTTATTGTTGCCTTTTTATGTCCAGATCAATGGTACAGTGACAGAGAACATGTCTTTATCTGATGCCCGAAAATTGATTGAGAAGTCACGGGGAAAGCTACAGCTGGTTGTCCTCAGGGACAAAAAGCAGACCCTGCTCAACATTCCTTCATTGAATGACAGTGACTCGGAAATGGATGGTGAGGTTTAATGTGGATAAAAAGTTCTTGTCTCTGTACAGGGATAAATTAGAGCTTATAGTGTTTTGTTGTGATATAGTGGGACTAGGTTCTTAAAAAAAAAAAAAA
>VXAA01004465.1:675611-688010 GCA_013399115.1 Anseranas semipalmata
AAAAAAAAGGAAGATAATATATATAAGATTTTTTAAGTGAAACAAAAAGCTTTGGGTATTCCTTTTAATTGTTGTTTTTTTTCAGGTGTTATTTTCTTCTTTTGTACTTAGGTAAACACTCAAGACTTCAGAGGCATTGTTCGGGAAGATGCTGTTTTGTACCTCTTAGAAATTCCCAAAGGTGAAACAGTGACAATTCTGGCTCAAAGCAAATATGAAGGTAAGTGCTTTGAACAAAAAGTGTATATATCCGTGAAGCTTTTGGAGGTGTCAGGAGGCCGTTAAGCTCTGCTTTTTCACTGAAACAACAAATAACCTCTCTCTTGCTTATTCTTGATAGCGTTTTAGTTACCCTGCTTTTTAATAGTTTAGGAGATAGCTGTCTTCCATATCCCAAGGGTCATAGAGTTGCTTATGTGATATGTTTATCAGAGTATTTCTCCACCTTTTGCATTATTAGCAAGCAGCATCTCTTCTTAATCCTGCAGACGTACTGCTTATTCCTTCTGCTCTTCTGCATTAGCAGCTGGCCTGAGATTTGCTGTTGACATTCCTTTTCAGCTGTGCCTTGGCAGTCATAATGTGTTCACAGTCAGACAGCAGCAAGTGGAGAATTTGACGAGCAGTTAAGGAGCAAGCAGTGCCTCTTGCTTTCCTGTTTAGAGACATAGCCTGCTGTAACAGTGAAGTACTGTAGCTGCCTTTTGCTTTGCCAAGGTGCAAGTTCATGCTTCCTTTCTGCTATAAGTTATGCTGTATGTGTACAAATATAGAACATTCTTGGTAATATACGTGTAGGACAATGGATGTGGAGGCTGTTTTTTTTTTTTTGCATGTATTTGAATGGAGTAAAAGAATTTCAAAGCTCTTCTCTAGAATAACAGCTTAATCTATCTTTCAAATGTAAAAATTATAAACGAAATGGCGTTCCTGTTTTAGTCTACAGAGACATCATGGCCTGTGGCAGAGGAGACTCGTTCTTCATCAGAAGCCACTTTGAGTGTGATAAAGAGTCACCACAGAGCTTAGCCTTCACCAGAGGGGAGATCTTTAGAGTAGTTGATACACTGTATGATGGCAAACTGGGAAACTGGCTAGCCGTGAGAATTGGAAATGAACTTGAAAAGGGCCTCATTCCAAATAAAAGCAGGTAAGTTGACATTCTGTCTTCCTACACATTGTTAAAAGTAGTATTTTTTTTTTAATATTTTTACAAATTACTTTTGCTTCCAATGTCATTTTTTTTCCCTCCTTACAAGAATGAAAAAATTGTTCTGTCTTTACTTTCACAACAATTGTGCCTGTAAAACTGTAGATTTTAGAACCAGGGTATCGTGTGAGGAGAGGATGAGAGAGGATGGTGCTGCCTACACACTGGGATGGGTCTTTGCAACACAGGCCTAGAGCTCCTGATTCAGCAATCAATCTTTGACCATTAGCTGCTTCAATTCCTCTTCTGCAAAATGGGTAGAGGGTCCTTTATTTGCTTGAGAATAGGTTTTTGTTGTTGTTGTTGTTTTGTTTTTTTTTTAAAAAAAAGGCAAGATATCACTACTGTATGTGCAAGGATACTCTGATAATTAATCTCTTAAAAGAACTTCTAGTGCTTGAATTCCTTTTGTGAATTATTATGGAAAATGTTTCGGGAATTTTTTCCAAACTAATATTTCTTGGTAGCCATAGTACTTATTTTTGAGTGAAATATGGAGTAAAACACAGCAATGTCTTTTGCTTAAATGATACTTTCCTGATAAAAGTTAATGTGAGATAAAAATAAGTGTCCATAATTTGTGCACTGAATAAAAGAATTAAAATTCATCAGCAAAAAAAAATCAGGCTATTTTGGACTGTAGCCTTTAAGTCCTTGAGCATGGTCATGATTTTAAGATGGGGAAACAAATAAAAGCTCTCAATTGCATTGTACAGAAGTTCCTGAAATATGCTGCTTATGTGATTCCCTGTCCTGTTCCTGGTTAGTATATTCGGTCCTCTCTGGTAATTGATCTGACCAAACCAGTCTGTATTTCTGTGCTGCACTGACTTAACTTAAAAGGTCTAATGGAGAAGAGAATAAAGGCAGTAATTTTCTTAGGCCATCAATTCTGAGTTGCTTTTTCTCACCAGCTCTGTGCAGTTACATTATTTTATTTATGCTTGTATGAGTTAGCGGTTTAAGACCTGTGGGCTGATCCAGCAGTCTTGTAGCTGTGGCAAATTGGATCTTCATTCTGATGCTAACAGGGTTTGCTCCAAGGCAAAAGAACCTGGAATTCTGTATTTTTCTATTTTCCATGCATGGCTGCCTACCTGGCAAATTACCAGTTGCAAATTCAAAGCCTAGTTCTTCGGTGAAAGATCCTTTGCCCTTTTTGACTGCATACAAATGAGCTCTGTGCTTTCTCTGTCAGAGCTGAGCAGATGGCCAGTGTTCAAAATGCCCAAAAAGATGGCTCAAGTGACAGGGCAGACTTCTGGAGAACACGTGGCCAGCGATCTGGAGTGAAGAAGAATCTGAGGAAGAGTCGTGAAGATCTGACAGCTATTGTATCTGTGAGCACAAAATTCCCAGCTTATGAGCGAGTTCAGTTGCGTGAGGGTAAGTGAGACTGCTCTGTACCAGCTGACCATTTATTGCTGCTGGCTGTTTGAGTGTCCAAATGTCTGCTCAGCTAAACAAGTGATTTGGAACAACTTAGGCTTCAGTGTTAAATTTGAACATCAGAAAGGGATAATGTTCTTATCAGAATGCAAGTTTCCAGATGCTGTTAACTACTTTAAGAAGAAAGCTTTCTAGGTTTTCTGAACTGCTGCTGTTTATCCTTTGCCTCTAAATTACACATGCCAATTTCAAGGTTTAAAATGAAGAAGGGAAGAAACAAGCAGGGTTTTTTTGTTTCCGCAGCTTCTGTATGGCTAGCTTGAAAAGTACAATCCATGTGCCTGAGATGAATCACCATCTCTAGCTTGCTCATAAACAGTACTTAATAGTATCTTGAGAGCAAGTAAAACCCAAGTATCTTCAATACATTGTTCAAATGTAGTTGAGGTTGACATCATCCATCTCTGTGATTCTAAATTAGTTATGTTGCTAGTGATGTTGGGCAAATAGAGATAATTTTCTGGATATTTGCATATGAGAGTATTGTGGGGAAAAAAAAACAAATAGTAAAATGTCTTTTAAAGAAACTCACAGATGTCGAGATGAAGACCGGGTAATGGAATGCCATTCATCCATTAACTTGTAAGGACTACGTTTGCAGTTGTTTTGACATAAACATAATAGAATTTTGCATTTCTTTTGCTTCTTTAGGCTGCCATGCGGGTGATTTAGCAGTTTTGTCTTTATTCATACAAATCCCACTGGGTCAAGGTTCATGTTATTTTGCAATCTTTCCATGCAGCTGAATATTCTGTGTGTTTTCAGAATGTAGAATCCTCTCAACCCATCATCATTAGGAGGAATAAGAAAGTTGTTAAATTAAAATACTCTTATACTTTCTCAGCTGATAGAATAGCTTTCTATATGAGTTACACTGTTGCACAAACTTTCAAGAAATAAAATTTATTAAATGTTTTTAATGGTATCTTCGGTGTATTCCTAACCTTGAGTACTAATTGAGGATCATGTTTGTGCTACTTTTCGCATAGATATAAAACCAATTTTACCAGGCTTATTTTTTCTCCAAATATTTTTCTTTCAGCTGGTTTTAAGAGACCTGTTGTGATATTTGGCCCTATTGCAGATGTTGCCATGGAGAAGTTGTCAAATGACTTGCCTCACCTGTACCAGATGGCAAGTAAGTCCTGCTCCTAGCTTCCTTATCATCCTTAAATGAGAGAATGGGTAACCTGATAACCATAGCCTCCCTGCTATTATAGATGAACTAAAATGTTGTCTTTGCAGAAACGGAACCCAGAGATGCAGGTTCAGAGAAGTCAACTGGGGTAGTGCGCTTGAACACTGTGAGGCAAATCATTGAGCAGGTACAGAATTTCTCTGTGAAAATTGCTTATGCTTAAAGGCATGTTGTTATGATTTGTTTGCTACTAAAACTTGAGTCCTCAAATCTTCACTACATCTATTTCTGTGATAAGCAGACTTGGCTTAATGATAGGGCTGTTTTGAAATGTGTTCAAGAACAATTTCTATGATTCTGATAGTTGTCCTCTAAATGGGAAGGTGAACCTGACACTAGAAATTCTTCCATTTCAGTCCATGCTAAACTTGAGCACAGGGGCATCTGCATTGTACTGTGTGCTTCATGAATTTGCCAGGGTGGCCTTACTGTCATGCAGTGTTCTACTTACCCTTAGTGACATCAGAAATGTAGCATTTTAGATAGCTATCACAATCACTTCCCATTCAATTGAGATAGTGGTAACTGTGAAGTGAAGTGACATCTACTGGGACTGCACTGACTTTTTTTTTTTTTATAATACTGTTTAGAGATCAAGTAAATAGGTTGTAATCAAAGCACTTACAGTAGGCTAAGGAACGTACTCCACTGCTTATTGCCTTGAGCCCAATAAAAGCAGTGCCAGAGGGGTTAAAATGTCACACAGAAGTCTATTCAGAGCTCAGGCCCCATTGCAGCACGCATACCATTCATCTTGACACTAGAAGTAGCTGAAAAGGAATATATTAAAGAAAAAAAGTGAGATATGCCTCAGTTAGTAAGTGTAGATAAAGTGGCAGTGGAAGCTGTAGTATGGACAGGTAAAAAGAAAAGCTAATTAAATTCGCTACTTATTTTAAAATATATATGATGGAATAAGTATAATTAACTTCACAGGAGAGTTTGTTAATTAACATAAGAATGTGGACATTCAGGCAAAAGCTGTTCAGAAAAATGGGGCTGAAGGGAAAAGGTTGCCTGCTGTGGCTTCTGAATGCAATATAACTGTGGGAAAAAAAATCCAACAAGTAATAGCCTCATGTGGAGGAAAACATCCTAGTTTTCCTAGGATACCATGTTCCAATCACTGCCTCTTGTTCCCCACAGGCAGAACACTGACTGGGCTTTCTTGTTAACAGGATAAACATGCTCTCTTGGATGTGACTCCTAAAGCAGTGGATCTGCTAAATTATACCCAGTGGTTTCCAATTGTAGTCTTCTTTAACCCAGACAGTAAGCAGGGTGTGAAAACCATGAGACAAAGGCTGTGTTCCACATCTAACAAGAGCTCAAGGAAGCTTTATGAGCAAGCAAACAAGCTGAAGAAAACTTGTTCCCACCTCTTTACAGGTAAGGAAGAATGTGTGTCAAACCTGCTTACCAAGAGAGTAGTGGGTGTGACTGTGTAAGTCTTCAGACATCCACTTACTGCTCTGCATATTAACTCATATGCAGGCTGGAACTAAAAAGGTGTGAAGCTATGGTCATGAGCAATCTCTTCTTTGACTTCTTCTCAAAGTTCCTCATTTTGCTAAATGTTAATACAAAAGAAATTGAGAATCAGCATACTGTCATTCAGAGGTGATGAATAAGTGAGTTAATAAGCTTGGGATGTGGACAAACAATAAAATCAAAATACTGCATGTCAATGATCTAAATGAAATGGCTGTTTAACACTCTCTAACCTTGCTAAAACAAAAAGTTAAACAGAAAAGACTGAATAAACGATCACATTGCATTTGCTGTGTATAAATACTTTTTCCTTCAATTTTTACAGCCACCATCAATTTGAATTCAGCCAATGATAGCTGGTATGGTAGTCTGAAAGATACAATTCAGCAACAGCAAGGTGAAGCAGTATGGGTATCAGAAGGAAAGGTAAGCAGTCAGTCCACACTAAGCTATACAGATGTCTCAAGATAATCTCTTGCCAGAAAAAATTGTTCAAATTTTTGTTTGCCTATGCTGGATAGACTTGAGAAGTAGTCAGTTGATATCTGTCTTGGTAACCAAAAATGATCTGTTATTGTTCTTTCTGTTTTACTTTGGAGCTTTCATCACTAATGCTGTGGCTAAGGGAGAGTGGTGAGGAGACTTTTTACAGGTCTTTCCTTTATGATTCTGCATTAGAATTTCTTTCAGTTCTGCAAGATCATTGTTAAGGAGTTATTTAGCATGATGTCGAGACGTAACTAGACTCTAATTCTTCTTTTGTCTTTATTCCTTAATTCTTAATGACTTTTCTGTAGATGGATGGCATGGAAGATGACGCGGATGATCGCATGTCTTACCTTACTGCGATGGGTGCTGACTATTTGAGTTGTGACAGTCGTTTGGTCAGTGACTTAGAAGATACAGATGGTGAAGGAGGTGCATACACTGACAATGAACTCGATGAACCCTTGGACGAACCAAGGGTTTCATCTGTTAGCCGGTCCTCTGAACCTGTGCATCATGAGGAGGTGAGATGCCTGGATTTCCAACAAGGCTGTGTTTTGGACTTTCTGAAAACCTTGTATGTATGGCTTAGAAATAAAAAGATTTCTCTTGCGCTTTCTTTAAGCTGCAGCATTATGTTACCTATGATAGTGTTTCAGAAGTACCTTGTGTAGAGCAAAAGTAATAGTAGCTCTGCTTTTCTGCCTAACTCTATAGGTTTCCTGATGATCTCACCACCTTGAACGTGACAATTACGTCTGCAGTGATTGTGATTAGGTTGCTGATAGTCATCTTGACTCTCAGTTACTGTTCCCAAAGTAGTAAACTTGAGAGAGACCAAAAATAGTTGAATAGTGGAGTGATTTTTCTCTTATTTTCTTTCATAGAATATAAAGAAATTTAGCTCGGAACCAAGAGCTCAGTTAAGGAAAGCTGGTAGCAGGGAGATCCTTAGAGAACCTAGTCCACCTCCAGCATTCAAGCCTGAACCACCTAAGGTAAACTTGTAGAAATAGATCTGAATACACATGGCACATTAGGAAAAGCAACAAGAATGATCAGTGACTAGAAAACGGGGAAAGGAGGGGGGGGTGAAAGGGTTGCAGAGCCTAGCAGAAAGAAAAGGGATTACAGTTGTCTTCAAATATATATGATCCCTATATGGAAAAAGAAACTACACTCCTCTTTGTGTCTGGTAATTAACTGAAAGGCACTTTTTAGGGCAACAAGAACAAATCTAAGAACATCAGGAAAAGTATATCTGATGGCCATTACTGTGAAGTGCAAAAATAGAATCTACCATCTCTGAAATCAGTCTCCATCACTAGAAATTGTTGTTAACTGGCTATTCAAACCTTGCTCAGGAATGATACAGGGAAAAAAATGATATTGCTTGGAGTCCAAATTCTACTCGTGCAAGTCCTGATTTCCCCTTACCCCAAAGTCTTTTCTTTACGAGGCGGGGTGCCCTCGCAGTCTGCATTCAAAATACATTCGAGTGTGCTTTGACAATGGAGACTGAGCAGAGCAGGACACGTATATGCAGAGTAACGGTGGAATAGAAAACAGGCTTGGTCTTGTGCAGTTCTGAACTCCAGGTATTGATATTCTACATTAGGGAGTATGGACAAATCATCTAGGAGGTCCGCCTTCTCTGTGTTGTCCCCTGCTGCATGTTGTAGTTCTGGTAATCTTCAAAGAAGCGTACAAACAAATCTAAATGTGCTACTCTTTTATAGGTTGATCTGTAGTGTATGAATGTATGGCCAAAATGTTGCAGCAGTTCAAGTACCTTTCAAGTGTTACTTTGGGTGAAAATTGACACTGTTAAATACATAGGCAAAATGATTAACTTCAGATTAGAGCCTTCATTTGAAGTGAAAAATCATGAAATTGCTGTTGTAAACTTAGTTTCTGTTTTTAACACTTCTAGGGGAAGTTACAAAATAAAGAGGATCTGTATGACTTCCCCAAAAACTATGACTCCAAACCAAGTAGCATCAACGTCAGCAGTGAGACTTCAACTGTATCAGCCAAAGCAGCACCACCACCTGTTTCTGTGAAACCTACTTTTGGGCGTCCTATCCTGAGGAACACTCAGCCAGCAGTCCCAGCTGCAGAGGAAGACGAGGAGGAAAAGTTGGAAGAGGAAGGAAGTGAACAAGAAAATACTCCAAAATCTGTACTGAGGAAGGTCAAAATATTTGAGGAGATGGATCATAAGGCAAGGATGCAAAGAATGCAAGAGCTACAAGAGGCCCAGAATGCCAGGGTACGAAGAGATGCAATCTCCCCTTGCTGTGCTTTCCAGCATACAAAACAGCCTGCATCCTGAAAATGAAAATCATGCTCTTGCATTGTGTTGATTCTGGAGGGAGGAGTGTGGTAAACTACGTATATGGAAGTATCACTTCTTTCATAGAATATAAAGAAAGATTTGGATGTAGAAAGAGGATATATTTTTAGGCTTATTGTAGCAATAGCACACTGTCTCTTAAAAATCCTACTGCTCTTGGCACTCCATCATTTTCATATGTACTTTTAATTAGTACTCTAGCAAAAGATCATACAACTGTAGGAATATGAAAAAGATCAGTTTTCAGTTTGTGCTTTAATTGTTTCAGATGTAGATGTGACCTGCTAGATCTACAGTCTAGGATTCCTTAATGGATAGACTTAAAGAACAGTTATTTTCTCCAACTTTCTTTTAAAGCTTGAAATAGCCCAGAAGCACCCAGACATATACGCTGTCCCTGTCAAAACACAGAAGTCAGAACAGAACTGGCCTCAGCCCGTGAGGTAAGGTATATCCAATTTAAAATATTCTGTTGTGATTGTTTACTTCACCAGCAAGAGGAAACTGGTCTTACCAGTTTTTATTCATAAAAACAGTCCTACCTTGGTATATAGCTTTGTTGTGGTGCCTTGAAAATTACTGTACAGGTGGGGCAAAACTTCAACAAACTCTTTTTGTTTTTCACAATTTCTTTTTTCTTTTAGTTTATTCATAATACTTCAGTTACTAGGAAGAAACACTGTATTCTTTTACTGAGAGATTTCCAGAGTCAGTTTTTAGTCACAATTATTAGTATCGCTCAGAAGCTTTTCTGCATTCATGTCCTCTGATGTCCATTCTTTCTGTGCTAGATATTTAGTGACTGTTAATCTATCCTAATAAATAATTGCTATTTTAATTACTTAACACTTAATTAAGTGGTTAGTCAATTGCAGATGTATTGTGTGGGTAGGGAAAGCAAGGATGAAACTCAGCTGAGGTCACCCATCAAGGCACAACTGAGGAGAGAACTTTTTTACTTCTTTTTTCTTTTTTCTTTTTCTTTTTTTTTTTTTTTTCGAATCTGACTGGAGGCTCATTAAAGTGGGAGAGTCTTTCATTAAAATTCAGTGACTTCTGGATGGGGTGACCATTGTGTCAGCTAACCCCTAGGTAGTCACCTATGCAGGAACTAATACACTGTGTGATAGATTTTGTTTTGGGCTCTAAAGAACTCTGAGTTTCTCGTGCTTCTTAGTTGCAGCCAATAGAAGTGGGACTTTTTCTTTCTAGAAAGTAATATCCTCTGATGTCATAGCATATAATTTAAAATGCAGAAATGGAAAACAAAGTGATAATTTCAGGTTTCCTTGGTGGGTTCAAAACAGCATACTTTTTTATATTGGTTTAGAAGGTTTTTAGGAAGTACTAAAAAAGTCATCTTTTACAGCACATCCAGAGTATTTACCTAATTACAGAAATCAGTGCTGTTGCCTTTTTGGAGAAATGTTAATGACTGACCTTAAAGGAATGTTGGAGCACAAAGGCACTATGGAAAGAGGGCAACATCTTATTTTTGTACAATGTGGAATTGCAAAAAATCATGGCTTTTGAAACTGGGGAAATGCCCTTCATTGGCAGATTTTATTTATATTTATTTGCTTAGTGTCAGATTAAATGGGTAGCACCACAATGTATAAAAAGCAAACTTATGGATTATTTCTGCCTATTTTTTAAGGATGAGAGCCCTACTGAGAGCCTTGAATAAGGAGAGAAGGCTATCAAGTTAGGGAATGTCGCATAAGAAGTCTTCAGATCTTGAGAAAGGAGATTGGGGATGCTAAAAAAAAGGAAGAAGGCAAAGAAAGAATGGTGCAAAAAATTGTGAGGAAAACATCAGCCAGTCGGGGTACCAGCACTAGCTTGAAAACCTCTGTGCTCGGAGAATAAAGTGCTGTACAGCTCTTGACCAGCATGGGCGAGGGGCAGGGCAGATAGTACTTTCACATTTGGCATTCTTCCAGGCATGTTGAGTGGATCAAATCAGAACAGCAAGCTAGAAATAAGCTGTGTCCACCTCTGTGGACAGGCTTACCATGGCCATGCAAATGATGTTGGTAAAATGGGCTAGAAGGGGCTTCATTTGCTCCATGTGCCCTTCTAGGCTGTGTGTGGCCATAAAATCAATACTGGGTATAATTTTTTTTCAGCTTCTTACAGCTTTTCAGAATGGAAGTAAACATTCTCTCTCTTTTTCCCGGTCTTGCTGTGTTAGCTGCCGACCTCCAGAACCCCAGAAACCTCCTACCAGACCTTACCTAGAGAATCGTGGCAGTTGTGGCAGTGATGCAGAGGAGGAGGAAGAGTACCGTCGGCAGCTATCAGACCACTCTAAGAAGGGATATTATGGACAGCCATCCAGATACAGAGACACAGAATTGTAGGCTTGCTAATATGGGAAGTACAATGCTGTTTTGAGGTTCTCTTCCTTCACAGCCAAAGTGGAGCAGTAGTTAGCCTCGAAAAGCTGTATTTTTGTTGGGGATAATTAGTAGGTGTGCTACACAACTTAGACATATCCATACTCTGAAACTGGAAGACTTCGTTTTTTGGGGATATTATTTTGTTAGCATCTAAAAGAAATCACTATTGCCTGAATGCTGTTGCCTGTTTTACAAGGACCAAATCCTGTTTTAAAGCTTGTGTTAATTCTTAGAGTTTTCATATTTTAACATGAAACCCTTTTCTGTTTTCCTTTTATTAATGCTGCCTTTGGGGGTGTTTTGCTGTGTTATGGAAGTATGATCCAGGAGATACACTTCTGATGCAATACAACTAAATTAGAAAGTGTATTTAAAGAACAGTAAGTGCCTTAACATGAAGCATTTTAAATTGTTCATTTTGACATCTTATACTTGTGCAAAGCCGTAACACACTAAAGGGGGACTGACTCTTTCACCTAACTTTTTTTATCAGTTACATGGCAACAATGTACCTTGTGTGTTGTTTTTCTAAGTTCCTAGATGTACATGCAATATTTCATAAATTCTGACTGTACATAATAAAGGTGCAATTGACTAGGTTGGTTGGAAAAGACCAGGATGCGCTGAAACAGGGAAAATGATGTAGAAATTCAATCATGTAAGAAAATTTACACAGACTGCAAATAATAAAGGATATATTCTAGACAAACCTTGTGTATTGTATTTTCCTTCTGAGCAGCATTAGTCTGCTAGAGCCTCTGACTTCTCTGAATGTACTTAGAGCAGTACGCTGTTCAGTCCAGGTCTCATCTCCTGCTATTCAAGGCACTGGAAAACTTCCCCGTTGATGTATCTTCCTGGTGTTTGGAAGCATCACATTTCATTTTTTTCTGTTTTTAAATAAAACCAACACTGAACTGTGACACGTAGCCTTTAGCATATTAACTTTTGCCTCCCCATTCCTTCTCTTAATCCTTAATTCGTTGTATAGAACTGAAATTCCTTGAAAGGGTCATAGAGAAATTTATTTTTGCTCACATTATTTAGAACATGGTTTTCTAATGCTCTCTTAAAAAAGTACGAAAGGTAGAATTTTCTTGCTGAAGGAAAGGAATAGATGCATCTCCGATGAGGAAACGGCAGCTCACCATAGTTTTCCTTCATAGACCCTTTTTACACTCAGAATTTGTTGGCATTAAAACATTTTTTGTTCCTGCTGTTTTTAGATGCGGGCTCATCTACAATTCTGTACCACAGCTCTGCTTCTGCAATGCTGGAGGTACTGCAAACATTAGAGTGTAGCTTATAGGTTGGTTGTGTATAAGAAAGCTAAAATAAGAGAGAGTCGTGACCATCAGTTCTTCAGTGTGACTTCTGCCCCACCCAGGATCCTTGCCGCATTCAGTTCATGGATAGTAATTACCTAGTGAGTAATTAGCTTGTTCTTTTTTTATCTCGTTGGTATCCAGTATGTGACCTTACTGGTTATCCCAGTCAACAACTAGTAGAAAAATACACGTTTCGTTTTCGTAGTTTCAAACAAAATCCTCAGCGCACTCTGGCTCAGTGATTTCTGGAAACGTAGAGAGCAGCACCTTTGGAAATACAGTGCTTCCTCGTGCAGCTGCTGGGCCTTAGTATCTGCTTGCTCCTGAACAGCCCTATGAACATCAACAGCACACTTTCAGAGCAACTTTGTAGTGTGGGTGACACACAAAACCAAGTGTTGATGTGAAGCTCATCTGTTTGCTTGCTTTGGTGTAGGAGCTAGAAAAAATAATTTGGAATTGCTTCTTTTTTTTTTTTT